>JAYKKT010000080.1:4952500-5062500 GCA_036023115.1 Brasenia schreberi
ACCAGTAAGTGTCACATTCGGGTTGATCATTATCTCAAAATTGCGAGTTCCCACCAATGGATATGTTGTCGTGACAATTCCAAGCTTGTTGAAATCACAAGGTACTGGAGCCTAGTTGTTTTTATGATAAAACATGTTAAACGGTATGATATGTTGCCACAATCGTCAAGATTGTTGCAAGATGTTTCATAGCCAAGACTAGTGCAGTCCGATAAGCCACAAGCATAGCTCATGCTGCCGGCTATATTTGTGTCAGCTAGGTTGACTTTTCGCGAGAACATGTCATAAGTAGTGGGTGGCCACTATCGGCCCCATTACTAACAACAACCATGAAATGCGAGAATAAGAGTCCTCTTCCCGGATTTCATGAATTGCATTTCGAAAATATACATGCTATTAAAAAATTATTTTTGTTTTGAAAATGTCCTAAGTATCTCTCGAATGAAAATGAATGGCGGTTAAAAAGGAAAGACCAAAGAGGAAAACTCAGAAGATGGGAAAAGTCATGTATATATACAAAAGAAACATACCGTAAACAGGTGATGTGTGATACGATACACAATACAATCTTCCTAAGAAAACTCTCTGCAGGTAAGCTTGACCCTATCTCTCTCCTATCTCATCTCTTTTTACAAGAATACACGAGAATATAAAACTCAGTACAAAGAACAGAAGCAAGGAAAAGAACCGACAACACTGCAACAGTTGGCTCCAAAAACGAAATTGCGGCCCCAATATCTGGTATCAGAGCCTCGTTGAAGCTCCTCAATAATTTCAGTAGGTACGCCAGTTTTGTAAAAGAAAAAAGAGAATAAGAGTAGTTTTAATGTAGCCGATAAACTTTTTGACAGAAGTTTTTACAAATTAAAAAAAAAAGGAAATGAAGAAGAAATGCAGAGACAATCGGATGCCACCCTTCGAAGGCGGCCTTAGGTAGGTCACATGCCTGAAAAACAAACATACAACCTGAATTGCGTAGAGGGCAGGCAAAGTGAAAGAAGAAACAGAGAAGGTTAGGCCAGCAGAAAAGAACAATTGATGACCTTCTCTTTGTTTCCTTTCTGTTTCTCTCCCTTTGTGCAAAAATTGAAGAGGAAGGAAGAAAGGAACACAGGTCAAGAGGCTAAAGCAAGGTCAGGCCAAGCAGGAGGTGAAAGTTGGGTCAGCCAGAGGCGAATGCTAAGCCAAGCTAGCGGCAAAGGCCCGTTGATGACCAATCGCCCTCACATACACTCTCTCTCTCTCTTCATACACACTCTCTCCCTCTCTCTTCTTCGTATTTAAATCGTTGAGTTTTTGCAAAACTGCAGCGATAAACCGCCCAGGGCAGTGGTTTTGGAGTTGAAGTTACCATTTTACTTTAGTACGAAAACTTAAACTACGAAATACCATAGGGCAAAATTACCGAAAAATTTAGATATTTTGATGTGAAAAGGCTGTTATACCCTTATGTGTGTAAGAAGACTTTTCTGCCCTCTAGCAGTCACTGAAATTACAAAAACGAAGAGTAGTTTTAATGATTTGTCCCTAGTCATTTTAGTAAATTGCATAACCCAGTATTCAAGTAGTTTTACGAATATACCTAGTAACAGTCACTGAAACTATGAAAAATCCAAGAGTAGCATAACCCAATTTTTATTGTATTTCAAAAAGGTACCTGCATGTTAATAAACTACAGTACAATGCCTGGAAATATTTACAATTTAGCACCTAGCATTTTTTGATATTGCATTTAGGTGCCTAACTATTTTTGTTGTTGATTCTTTATGAAATGTCTTATGTGAATCTACCAGATGCATGTTTTTTGTTTTCTATTTAAAAATGTACATACTCTCTATTTGTTGTCTATGACAAAAATTCAAAAATGATTTCTAGAATTTGTATCTATATTAGAAAATATGCAAAAGTTTAATGGCCTAAATTTTCTAACTTAGAAGAGGAGAATTTTACTGGGCTTAACTTTAAAGGGAGTTTATTATGTACTTAGAGAAACTATATTACCCCTTACTCCAGTTGCAACAGAGGAAGAAAAGGAAAAATATAAGACATTTTTTAAGGATAATACTATAGTTAGGACCATAATATTGACCTACATAGCAGATGACTTGATTAGGGTCTGTGAGGAATATGAGAATACTAAAGAATTATTTGATTCTTTAACCACTAAATATGAAACTACAGTTAAGCTGCATGTACAACTACTCCTTTAGAAATACAATTCTTATAAAATAAAAGAAGGTGATAACGTAGTTGAACATCTTAACCAAATGCTGCTAATGGTTAGAGATTTAGTTATACCAAAGTCAATCATTCTTGAACCAATGTAGATATCCACGATTTTAAACATTCTACGCGCTTCTTAGAACATGATAACCACGACACTTAGACTTGGGAAGTTCTATTAAAACTGATAATTGAAGAAGAACATATGAACAAAAACAAAAGAAACAGGTTGTTAGTTGCTCAATAAAAGAAAACAAAAAAAGAAATTTGGTAAGAATACAAGACAAAGCGGTTAAAAGTTTAAGAAATCGCAAGAATCTGCTTCTCGAATAAAGTTTTCCAACTATGGTAAGAAGCATGACATAATCTATGTCATTTCTGAGTGCATTTATATGGACCGCCCGATGATTAACTAGTGAATCGACTCTAGAGCAACCCGACATATATTAAAGAGCAAAGAAGGAGATATGGACCTAAAGGAATTCAAGTCTAGCAAGCATCAGGTATATATGAGGAATAATACATTTTATGATGTTTTTGGGATTGGGTCTTTTAGGATTTTTGTACAAGGCATACCGATTAGGTGGTACAGTTTCTTGGGCTTGCAAGAAACAAGGTTGTGTAGCGTTGCATACACAAACGACTGAGTATGTTGTTTGCAATATGGTTACTACTAGTATCATTTGGATAAGCTGCTTTATACGTGATTTGAAGTTGGACATAACCAACGAACTAGTTGTTATTTATTGTGACAACAATGAAGCAATTACTCTTATTAAGAGTTGAGCTGATAGATGAAGATACAAGCATATATGGTTAAATGTCACTATGTTCATGATATGCTCAAAAGAAATGAAATAACTGTATGTTATATGCAAACTATTCACATGTTGGACCCCTTAACAAAAGGCATCTAAGAAGAATTGTTTACTAAACATGTAACCTATATGAGGTTGAGATATGCCTAGTATAAGTATAGAAAATACACTTTGTTGTGAGTTATAAAGGAAAAATACATTGTTTGTAGAAAAACTGCATAACAGAGAAAAGTTGCAACTTACTTGCAACAAGAAAAATGATACAACTTGGTAAACCAGAAAGTAGTGGGAGGTAAAACAAGTGTATCAAAGATCTACTCTAGTGGCAAAGTGGGAAATGTAAGTATTGGGTGGCCACTATCGGCCTCAATACTAACAACAACCATGAAATGCGAGAAGAAAGGCCCTCTTCCTAGATTTCATGAGTTGCATTTCAAAAATATAAATGTTATTAAAAACTGTTTTTATTTTGAAAATGTCCTAAGTATCTCTCGGATGAAAAGGAACAGCGGTTAAACTTGGTTGGGCTTGATCTACCTTGTTCATGGAAGCAGCTCGCAAAAGCTCGTCAAATGCTATTTTTTTATACCTAAACCATGCCCAAAAGGTGATTGTATTATGAATTGTCATTTAAGCAATCTCGTGTTCGAGTCGTGTGAGCTGAGGGAGCTTTATACTCAAAGTGGGCCTGGAGTACCTTGGGAACTAGGCAGGGCCCTTCCAGACACCGTTCTTTTTTTGGCTTTTGTTCTTGCACCCAAAGCATTAGCTCAGTTAGGAGGGCACACTGATACCGTTGCTGTTGGTGAGGAGTTCTATTTGGGATGTGCAAATGTATGTATTTCTAGGCTTCAGTCTCTCTTTATAAAAGAAAGAAAATTAGGTTTTTAAGGAAATCTTTCTCTCCATTGAGCACAAGTCAACTGCTATTTCCGGTTCTAAGTTTTTAGAGAACCAAATCAAACCGTGACATGATCAGAACTGAATTGACAGTTCTGGTTTAGTTCAGTTTTGAACCACGATTTTACTTATTTTAAGGTTTGATTAGATACCGAGTATTTTGTCATAATAATAATAATGAAGATTCTACTAATAGCCAATCATATCTAGTAATGGGAAAAGACTTAATTGTTGTTGTTGTTCGTGTGTTTGTGGGTGTGAAATACACACATACATCATCAAATTTGTGTTCTATATACATCTATAAATAAAATTATAAGTAAATAAATGTATATGTGGTTCTACTGGTGTTGACACAGACACAACCCGAATGCCACTAGGGTCGTTTTCAGGTCTTGAAAATGGATCCAAATAAAATCATGGCAAGTATGGGTCAACCTGATTTGACCCGACCCAAAACCGACCCATTGACGGGATTTGCCACCACTGACATGGGCCAGGTTGTGGGGAAGTCACTTGCTTTTTCCTGGATTTAACACCTGTTGATCATATGTCGTGAAAAGAATCGGGGTCGTGTGAGGGGTATGCGTGTTGTAATATGTTATGTTCGTGTCCATCAAAGTAACACGAAAAGAATTGGGTGGTGTTTAAGTTAACCTGTTTGTGACCCAAACACAAAGTGGCAACAAGAACACGATGATCAACTCCAGCTTTTTGTTTTCTTTCCAAATAAATTATTTTTAGAGGTCCCATCGAGTGTACCTCAGCAAACAGTAGCCGTCGATCATCAAACTGGATGGCTGGAATTTCAGAATAACCTTTTCAAGCGTGATTTAACTTTAAAAAGGTTGTTCAAATGGGTTGGAACTGGATCGAATTTTGGCAGCACAGGATTTCCTGTGGAACTGTTTTCACAACGAATCTACTTGAATAGATTTGAACGAGTTAAAAGAAATTAAAGTTATAAAACCTCATTAAAAGTTAAGAAAATCAAAGAAAATATGTTTGGACTTGACCAAATTGAATCCAGCCGTTCAAGTTTCCTTTTTTATTTTGATCTACACTGACTGGAACCTGAATAAGGCAGGAATATAAGACATGACACAACAGGTTCACTCACAGCAACACGAAACAAGTAGGTTTTGTGTTCGGGCTGGCATGCCATTGATGCAACACAAAACCACACGACACAAGAGATGTAGAACACCTACCATGAACGCAACCTAAAGGTATGTCTTCGTGTCCGTCCAAAGTGACACAAGGTATTCAGGTCTCCCTGACTCTTGCAACGAACCAAAAGGTCGTATTTGACAAATGATGTTAATCACATAGCGATTCTTCGCCTGCCTAGTTCAAAGGGACCTTTGTTCGGTACCCATGGTTAGAAGTGGCGAGTCGGGTCGGTGGATCAGGTCCGGATTGGTCACTTTGAGTTCCCGTAAAGTACAAGGCAACCCAGGTCCAATCCTTTTGATCTGATTCGGACCTTAGTGGTGGACCTATTCATTATATATATAAGCATTCCGACTTTAATAATATATATAAAATGGAACCATCCTTACATTAAAGAGCTGAAACTTCCTATGCGACTTGTGATTGGGCTTTGACCCAACTCTGATAATCTTGTAGCAATTGTTGGAGGAGGAGAGGAACCAGTCTGTCAACCAAAGCTTGCATGATCCTGCAGGTCGCAAACAAAAGCATCCCCGAGACATTGTCAATCAAATAACAATATTATCTATATATGGTTTTAAAGGTTTCCCCTTGAGCAGATTTTCTTTTTTTGTTACAAGAGGAGGCCGAAGCCTAACACACACACATGCACCCTCCGGGGGTCGAACTCCACAGCAGCAACGACGCTAGAGCGTCCTGCCATCGAGCTAACGCTCTGGGTGCCCCTTGAGCAGATTTGGATGGTTAAGATACAACCACAAACTGCAAAATAGAAAGACTCACAAGTTCCCTGGTGTTTCAATTGCTGAATTTGGAAGCAGAAGAAAGGGCATTGTGTACACCTGAAAACGGAATTGCAAAATTGGAAAAAATCATTCTACTAGAGTAAACATCATAATGTGTCTCAAAACACCTATATGACAAAACACGTGCACAACACGATGTTACTGCAAGTTTTCGGACTACGTTTGAAGAAAACCACAAGATGATCTTATTCCTAAAAGAAATACTTCGTATATTTCAAAAACAAAAAAGACATATCCCTGTCACATGTCATACATACATATTATATAATATATTTATTTATTTTAGCATGAAAATGTGCATACACACACATTATCATGAGGTTCCGCACCTAGACAATGAACCAAAAAGAGTGTGTTCCTTTAGTCATAGCATGGTACACACATATAACTACCATCACAAATAACAAATACTCACCGAGAACAACAACAACAACTAAGCCTTTTCCCATACTAGACGGGGTCGGCTACATGGATTCTTTGTTTCCACAGAGCTCTATCATGTGTCATGTTCGCAGTTAACTCCAAATAAGCTAGATCATTCTTTATTGTTTCTTTCCAACACTTTTGTGGTCGTCCTCTACCTCTTTTAATACTTTCCAAATTTAGTTTTTCATACCTTCTTAAATGTTCTTCTTCTCATCTTCTTTCTATATGTCCAAACCATCTTAAACAATGTTCTCTCATTTTATCCTCTATTGGTGTCACTCCTAATTTGTTTCTAATAACCTCAAATTCAACAAAAATCACCTAAGAGCTGTTAAGGACCATCATGCATCTCACATATTATATTCAATCTCCAGCCATATCAAGGACATCTTAGGACCTTAAACAAGTCAGTTGACCTTCGTTCAGTTTAAAATGGAAAAAATAAGGAAATGCTTCACTGTCGTTCACCTAATAAAGGTTGTAAATAACAACAACAACAACAACTAAGCCTTTTCCCATACTAGACGGGGTCAGCTATATGGATTCTTTGTTTCCACAGATCTCTATCGTGTGCCAAGTTAGCAGTTAACTCCCAATAAGCTAGATCATTCTTTATTGTTTCTTTCCAACACTTTTGTAGTCGTCCTCTGCCTCTTTTAATACTTTCCAAATTTAGTTTTTCTAACCTTCTTACAGGTTTTCTTTTGATCTTCTTTATATATGTCCAAACCATCGTAAACGATGTTCTCTCATTTTATCCTCTATTGGTGTCACTCCTAATTTGTTTCTAATAACCTCATTATGTATACGATCTTTTCTTGTATGACCACTCATCCATCTCAACATCTTCATTTATGTCACAGACATCTTTTGTACATGTTGATGATTAACTGCCCAACACTTACAACCATAAAACATGACAGGCCTAATTGCTGCTCTATAATATTTACCTTTTAACTTTAATGGTATCTTCTTATCACAAAGAATACTTGATGCCTTTTGGGGGATGCAATGTGTGCCAATTTTAATTTACATGTCCTCTGAAGTAACCAAATCATCAAACTTACATTCCATACATTATGTCTTTGTTCTACTAAGTCCGAGGCCTTTGCTTTCTAATGTTTCTCTCCATAGTTCCAATTTTCTATTAACTTTTTCCTTAGACTCCTCCACTAATACAATATCATCTGCAAATAACATACACCAAGGTACTTCATCTTGAATATGTTTTGTTAACTCATCCATCACCATTATAAATAAGTATGGACTTAAAGTTGATCCTTGATGTAACCCAATATTAACTTCAAAGAAGTTTATCGTTCCTTCATGAGTCCTTACACATGTTTTTGCACCATCATAATGTCTCTTATAAGGTTAATATATGTCAATGGAATACCTCTTTTTTCCAAAGTTCTCCAAAGAACCTCCCTTGGTACCCTATCATAAGCTTTTTCTAGATCAATAAATATTATGTAAAGGTCTTTCTTTTTTGCTTTAAAATGTTCCATAAGACGTCTCAAAAGGTGAATCGCTTCAATAGTAGATCTGTCTGGCATGAATCCAAATTGGTTCTCTGTTATACTTGATACTTGTCTTAACCTACATTCGATAATTCTTTCCCATAATTTCATAGTATGGCTCATTAACTTGATATCTCGATAATTCGCACAATTTTGAATGTCTCTCTTTTTCTTATATATGGGTATAAGTGTACTTGCTCTCCATTCCTCGGGCATCTTTTGGTTTTTTCTGTGAGCTGATTCCTATTTCTCCTAGTATTTTCCAAACTTCTATAGGAATATTATCTGGTCTACCGATTTACCACCCTTTATATGTTTAAGAGCCTCTTTGACTTCATTATTTTGAATACGTCGGTAGAAATTGTGGTTTATATACTTTTCTGATTTGGCTAAATCTCCTAAGCTAATACTAACATCTTTATTTTCATTAAAAAGATTATAAAAATAGTTTTTCCATCTACTTCTTATATCATCATTTGCCACTAGAATTTTTTCATCTTCGTCTTTTATGCATCTAACATAATTAAGATCTTTAGTTTTCTTTTCTCTAGCCCTAGCTATCCTAAAAATATCTCTTTCACCCTCTTTTGAGTTGAGTTTTTTTATATAAGTCTTCTCAACTTTAGCTTTTGTTTCACTCACGGCCTTTTTTGCTTCCTTCTTTGCTTTCTTATAAGCCTCTAAAGTTTCACTAGTTTTCTTAGTATAAGGTAATTTGTAACATGCCCTCTTTGCCTTGATTTTATTTTGTACTACTTCACTCCACCACCAAGCTTTTTGTGCCAGTACACCTCCCTTAGATACCCCTAACACATCTTTCACCACTTTCCTAATATGTATAGTCATATTATTCCACATAACAGAGGGTGTACCAACATAATTCCAAACATCTCCTTGAAGGACTTTCTGTTTAAATATATCTTCTTTCTCGCTTTTGAGGTTCCACCATTTAGTCCGAATAGCTTGATTCACTCTTTTCTTCTTTGCCCATTTTTTTATTTGCAAATCCATAACTAAAAGTCGATGTTGGGTGGTTAAGCTTTCTCTTGGAATTACCTTACAATCTTTATAACACGCTCTATCTTTTTTCTACAAATAAAGTAATCAATTTGTGTTTGTGATAAGCCACTCTTATAAGTAATTAAATGTTCATCTCGTTTTTTGAAGGTTGTATTGACTATAAAGAGATCAAATGCCATAGCAAAATTTAAAATCTCCCTACCTTCCTCATTTATATCCCCAAAACCAAAGTTTTCATGAATCCCTTGATATCCTAATGCCTCTTTACCGACATGTCCATTTAAATCTCCTCCTAAACAAATCATCTCCCTTTGTGGAATCTTTTGAAACACCTTATCTAACTCTTCCCAAAAAGATGTCTTTATACTATCTTCTAGTTCTACTTTGGGTGCGTAAGCATAAACTATATTCAAAACCTCTGCTCCTAACACTAATTTCAACATCATGATTCGGTCACCATATCGTTGTATGTCTACTACACTATCCTTTAAATCTTTATTTATGATAATACCAACTCCGTTTTGAGCCTTTTCTTTACCTGAGTACCATAATTTAAAACCTGTATCCTCTATCTCCTTTGCTTTTTCTCCAACCCATTTTGTCTCTTGTAAATATAGAATATGAATCTTTCTCCGAATCATAGTATCTACCACCTCCATTAGCTTACCAAATAATGTTCCGATATTCCAAGAACCAATACAAATCTTATTATCTAGGACTAGCTTCCTTACCCCCCGCATCCGTCCATAATCAAAATGCGAAGACCCTCTATGAAAATTTTTCACTACATTCGGGCAGCAATGTAGCGGGACTAACTTCTTTACCCATACCCGTCCATGATGTGGAAACCCTCTCTGCAATTGATTCACTACATTCGGGCGAAAATGTAGTGGCCCTTGCTTACTTATTACTGCATTCAGGCTCTATCACTAGGCGGGAACGCCCCAAAGCAATGCTTATAATTTTTGTAATCCATATTATAAAAATTTGATGAAGCTTTACGCTGGCTGTCGGAAGCCTAACACAACCCTCCTCCTTTATCCGGGCTTGGGACCAATAATGCAAGGGTGATCCCTTACATGGGCAGAGTTAATAAAGGTTGTAAATGCACGAGATAATTACTGCAATGAAACGTCTGAACATGTTAATTAGACTTCACGACACATGCATGAAATGCATCCAAATCAAGCTAAATATAATAACTGAAAACTTGGGCATATATTCAAAGAGGTCATATTTAGTAGGTCTCCTGAAAGACTCTCCAGATAAAATAGTCTGAAAAATTGATATCAGGGAGCATTTTCCATCACATATCATAACAGAGACTGAAAATGTGAATTTGTCAAGTCAGCCATACTAATTAGTGCAAGAGATCGTAATCAAGATCTGCAGTGCACAAAAGATTTGTTTTCTTCAATATAATAGCTATATCAATACCATGTGCACATCTTTTTTATAGCAAAGGCAACTGATTTACGAAACTCAATGCTCCAACCTAAACAACATGATTTGCGATTCACAAGAGAGAAGCCAAAAACCTCAAGAATCACAACTACTTTTACGTCAACATCCAGAAATGGTTCGGCACAGTTTTTGTTCCACTTAATATGATTCCTCATGGAAGCTGCAAGAAACATGAAACTTATTAGAACCAGATTACTATGAAACCCTTATGGTGAACCATGACTTACTTATCAACATTTTGAAATATTCAACATAAAGTATAACAGCATGAAGAGTGCTTCTTGCAGGAAGCAAACAAAATAATCAGAGATATATGCCAAGAGCCTAAGTAGTCAATGATGATACCAAAATGCCATAAATAAAGTATCTAAAAGGAACAGAGAAAAATTCTGTCCTGTCTTTCATGTGAAAAGTTATATTACAACTTATACTCTCCATGAAAATGAACTCGCTGAACATTATTTTCTGTCAAGTGCTTTTGACTTTCTAAGAATAGCTGAAGCATATTGAATTTTCTAAAATAAATGTGTAACGGTTTTTTCAAGTGTTAGAAGGGAACAATAAAAAATGATCCAGCTTCTGTTGGGTTAACTGTTAACACGTTACAGGATTGAGCTCCATGGAAGCAAAGAATCCATGTACCCGACTCCATATAGTAGAGGGATAGGCTTAGTTGTCGTTGTTGTTGTTTTCTAATATCAGGATTAACCATTTCGAAATTAAGATTACACAACTTCTTTCCTGGGTCTGCACCATTGCTGTTGATATGGCAAAATAAGATTGCAAGGTGCTACAGGAACACTCCAGCTCAGGTGATCAAGGTTTGCCTAGTATGTCAATTTTGTGGCTAGAGAGTATGGTATAATGTTTTGTGATTAGAATTTGAAAAGTAAAATATTTTCTCTGAACTTTGTACAGCTAAATTCACAAGAGCATCACCGACAAATCTACAGTTCATGCCCCGACCACTTGTATATTGACTGACAAAGTGTTCATTTTCTGGTAACTAATCACAAACTTTTCTTTTTTCTAGTATCCAAATAACCCCAAGAGAAGTTGAACCACTGAGGCCTCCTTCAAAGAGAGATACCATGAACTGCTAGAGAATAGGAGTACGACCACACCACCACCATCATACCATACTCGAGTCTATAGTTTTTTCGAATTGACAATGTCAATATAATGCTACAGTATTGAAAACCTCTCATGATTTAATATTGCATGACTATATGCCAATGTAGATATTATGTAGTGGGCAATACAAAATAAAAACTGCCACCTACTATTGCAAGAAACAGAAAGTTCATGAATGCCAGACATGTGAAAAGATGCATTAGAAGCTTCTGGTTATACCTGAGAAACGCTTGTTCTGTTGCTCCAAGACTTCTGAGCCCTTAAACTGCAACGTAGCTAGAACTGTGACTCCATTGACCATGCAGCTACCCAGTAAGTTTTCTCATGTTATCTAAATTTTCTCCAGTAACAGTGGTAAACTGAAACTCACAATACATTCCAAAATATAATATTTGTAAGAATACAAACTCAGAATGTTCATTTCCCTCTGAGCTTGTAACCTTAGGGTCATGAAAACCCTCAACTACAGGGCTTGACGGTGAAATCAAAGATCTGCACAACACCTTAAACCCTAATTGTCGTGACATCTCTGTCATGGATGAGTCGTAGCTATTCTCATGACACTTTTTGTGAAAGGGAACGAAAACACAGAATATTACATTCTCTCATCAGAGACGCAGTTAAAGTCTAACATTCTGCACTACGTCATTTTTACAATATGAAACACTCTCAATATACCATCTTATTCAAGTTAAACAACTGAAATCCAATATTGATTTGGTTGATTGAGAAAGATGGTGGGCGATATGGACAGAGTTTCTTTTTATCAATAAGTCGGAACATTTTGAAACATAATAGCAGCAGTTATGCCTTACATTACCATGGATAAGTAATTCATGCATCCTCCGTGTAAACCTTCATAACTGTTAAACTGTATGTGCTTCACATTACATCCTCATCCACTTGGCAAAACATTTTATTGGCATGTCACACATAACCAGAACTTCATAATCTTCCCAGTAACTATTTATGTGCTTGATTTTACCTTGTGGAATTCATGCATCTCAGTAACATGTGGCAAGGTTTGTCACAAAATGTTCATAAACAAGGGTAATAGCTTAGAGTGAAAATTTCACAAGACACAAGAGGATCCAGATATTTCAAGGACAGTGCAAGTATAACCCAGCCAAATGGGAAAAAAGTTGTCAAGGCCTCAGGAATCAGGCATATTGCCTTGTAAGTGAGAGCGCCATCAGTTCTCACTGGTTCTACCAAATCAGCGTCCATGTAACACAAGAATGAGGTCCTTCATGTGTGAACCAGTGGGAGCCGATGGATGGGATGCTCTTTCTAAAAGCTTGGTTGCTTATAACCTTAGTGTGTCTGAGTCTATGCTTTCATGTTTGGAATGCTGCCAGTACAACCCAGGCAAAATTTTAGGGTAGAGAAAAAATTGTTAAGGCCTAAGGAATCAAGCATGTTGCTTTGTACGAAAGAGGGCCATCAGTTCCTACAGGTTCCGACCAAATCAGTGTCCTTGGAACATGAATAAGAATACGCTCCTTCATGTGTGAACCAGTGGGAACTGATGGATGGACGGCTCTTTTAAAAAGCTTGGTTGTTTATAACCTTAGCTAGTTTGAGTCTGTGGTTTATACCTTGGGAACAATCACAAGAGCCAGACTGTAGGACCATCAGGAAATAAAGCTAAACTTATATGATAGGAACCACTTAGTTTATTCCAAATATTCAGGCATATAATCTATCTGAGTAATCTGGACTCAAATTTGCCCAAACCATACTGTCTTCATAGTTTGGCTTCCAATATGTTTGTTCTACATACTTCTGAAGAATGTATTTGTGAATTCTCCTCCCTAATACTTTCATCTGGCACTTATGCACATTAACCTCAAAGATGAAATGCTAAAGATTACCTGGCATGACATCATTTCAACAATGCAATCTTCATTTGTTGGTGTGACACATAAATCCAATACAGGGGCCACCTCAAAATTCAGAAGTTGAATCTTCTGCAGAGAACACCTGAGGAAAGAAAGCTTCATAAATAAGTCATGAAGTGCATAGATCAAAAGAAGAACCTATAAGAAGGTATGAAAAACTAGATTTGAAAGTATTAAAAGAGGTAGAGGATAACCACAAAAGTGTTGGAAAGAAACAATAAAGAATGATCTAGCTTATTGTGAGTTAACTGCTAACATGACACATGATAGGGCTCTGTGGAAACAAAGAATCCATGTAGCCGACTCCGTCTAGTATAAAAAAAGGCTTAGTTGTTGTTGTAGTATTTCAACTTTTTGAATCTGAACAATATCACGTATCTTGACTAAATCCAATCCATAAAACTAATTGCTTCAGCATTTTAGAATATCTGATGCTTGATCCACCGATGGGCAAAACAGAGTAACCGTTCTCTATGATAAAGTACAATTGCATTGTGTTAGCACTTACTAAAATTCAATCATTCACTTTCTGTCATAGGAAACGGGTTCTTCTTCTAAATAATTTGTTAGAAGAGGCATACCCATCACCTAGGAAAAGCAAAACTGATGTATCTGAGGTTTACTCTATCTCTCGGACAATTGCTTCAGAATCACTTGAAGCACGTGATCTTGTCCTTCAAGTATGCGAGGTCTGAATACACCACTCATTAAACTCCACCTCTATACAAACATTTTTTACCATCAATACAGTCTCACCATGTAACCCCACAATCATCATCATGGGAATGACATCCAAGGCTTCGTCCCTTAGACTTGATTCTTCATCATAAGTTGTTTCTATGATAGTTTGTGTTAGAAACATAGGGAATTTGACCTCCAATTCAGCTTAGAGTTGTACATCGAAACCAAATCATGGTGCATGTGGTGTCAGTTGCTTTCTCTCTTTGGCCTGATTATTGATTATAAATTCTTTCCCAGATAGTGATTGTGTGCTTGGAGAACACCAAATTCTAAGACTATTTGCTGGAACCATGATACCAACCAAGAAAACAAAGAAAAACATAATGATCATGTAGAAATAATGTTGTACAGACCAAACCAAGGATGCTGGGAGCCTAGGTGGCACAAATTTGTAGGAGTGAAGCAGTCATCGTTTTGCATAACATGATTATCTGTTGCATAGGATAGAACCAAATTAATGGTCAAAACCTGTATGTGTTGGGACCCAATTGCTCAAATCTTCGAAGTGCTCTAGTATTCAGCACTGACTCAATCCCCATTGGATGGTTAAGAAAGTCACCAATTGGATAAGAGGCATCAAATTGGTTGATGGCATTTGAGAGACTGATCCTTTCTTTCTTCCTAGCGAGCAGCTTAGCTTTCCTTGGCTCTGATGACATTGCTTGTGGACCTCGTCTGATTCTAGTCCTCCTGCAGCAATTTGCATGAACATAACCAACATGGCAAAGAAAACCCATCAGCAATACCGTATAATACTTAGACCAAATCAATCATCCAACGATCCATCCACTCAAGACCATATGAAAATACGATGTAGTTTCTAGAATCTTCACATTAGAAGTCACAGGAAGGTGACAAAATAAAGTTTTCTATTAGGGCTACCCTGCAGAAAACAAGGTAGTGGCACGGATGGCACTATTAGCACCCCAAGCTTGAATAATTGGTTGCATATGGGTGGACCCATTTCAAGGACCTAGTTGACCCAAACAGCCCATGCCAGACCATAAGCAACCTAGGCAAATTGTAACTGCAACTCAAAATGCTTTATAACTTGACAAAAGGAAGAAGATGGTCGTAAAAATTTGTAATTTCTATCACTCTTGTTTCAAGTTAAACAATGTCACATTAGTGTGCGTGTGAGTGTGGAAACAGGCACACTACAAGGTCAGGGACACGGTAATTTTCAAAAATAATTGGTGCAAGGTCACAACTATATATGAGTATATATATATATATATATATATATATATATATATATATATATATATATATATATATATTATGTATATTGTAATTGATAATATCTCATAAATCTATTGATGAATATCAAATAAATATATGTCAATCAATCCATATTGCTGTTTTTATAGGATAATTCATTAATAAAGTAACAATTGCCCAATATATATGAAGTGTCTTAGTTACATAGCACTAAAAGATATTTAAAATAGATAGTGCTAACTCAAGACATGGGAGAGGTATGGGTATCGAGTGTCAGGAGTGTCCTACACAGGTGCAGCACCCATACAGAAGCATCTACGTGACACTGGTTAAATGCAACCAAAAGAAGAACTGTGATCGCACAGTTGTCTTTCCGTGAGGAAGAAACAGAGGTCGTGAACAAACCAGTTATTGGGATTCATATCGGACTCAGGAGGCACATTCACTTGAGTTTTGAAGTGCAGCCCAAACAATGAATGCATTTCTGCGTGTAAAGCAAAACCCTTTTGCACCTGTTAACAGAAGATAAGATATAACTAACAATCAAATAAAAATGAAAAAGACAGAGAGAGAGAGAGAACCTACCATGACCTCCGACAAATAAACAGATGCATAAGCATTTAACTAGGTCCAACTGTACAAATATACAATCTAGACCCTAGAAAGCAAATAACAAGAGAAAACAATAATAGATATGATAATGATGTGCCAACAAAAGATACTACGATAACTACGATACAACAACAAAAACAACTAAGCCTTTTCCCATACTAGACGGGGTCGGCTACATAGATTCTTTGTTTCCACAGATCCCTATCGTGTGCCATGTTAGCAGTTAACTCCCAATAAGCTAGATCATTCTTTATTGTTTCTTTCCAACACTTTTGTGGTCGTCCTCTACCTCTTTTAATACTTTCCAAATTTAGTTTTTCTAACCTTCTTACAGGTTTTCTTTTGATCTTCTTTCTATATGTCCAAACCATCTTAAACGATGTTCTCTCATTTTATCCTCTATTGGTGCCACTCTTAATTTGTTTCTAATAACCACATTATGTATACGGTCTTTTTTTGTATGACCACTCATCCATCTCAACATCTTTTGTACATGTTGATGATTAACTGACCAACACTCAGAACCATAAAACATGGCAGGCCTAATTGATGCTCTATAATATTTACCTTTTAATTTTAATGGTATCTTCTTATCACAAAGAATACCTGATGCTTCTCTCCATTTTAACCAACCAGCATTAATTCTATGTGTAACATCTCCATCAATTCTTCCATCACTCTGAAAAATTGACCCTAGGTATTTAAAACTTTCCTTTTGGAGAATGCAATGTGTGCCAATTTTAATTTTTATGTCCTCTGAAGTAACCAAATGATCAAACTTACATTCCATATATTCTGTCTTTGTTCTACTAAGTCGGAGACCTTTGCTTTCTAATGTTTCTCTCCATAGTTCCAATTTTCTATTAACTTTTTTCTTAGACTCCTCCACTAATACAATGTCATCTGCAAATAACATACACCAAGGTACTTCATCTTGAATATGTTTTGTTAACTCATCCATCACCATTATAAATAAGTATGGACTTAAAATTGATCCTTGATGTAACCGAATATTAACTTCAAAGAAGTCATGTTTTTGCACCATCATACATATCTCTTATAAGGTTAATATATGTCAATGGGATACCTCTTTTTTCCAAAGTTATCCAAAAAAACCTCCCTCTTTGACTTCGTTCTTTTGAATACGTCGGTAGAAATTGTGGTTTATATACTTTTCTGACTTGGCTAAATCTCCTAAACTAATAGTAACATCTTTATTTTCATTAAAAAGATTATAAAAATAGTTTTTCCATCTATTTCTTATATCATCATTTGCCACTAGAATTTTTTCATCCTCATCTTTTATGCATCTAACATAATTAAGATCTTTAGTTTTCTTATCTCTAGCCCTAGCTATCCTAAAAATATCTCTTTCACCCTCTTTTGAGTTGAGTTTTTTATATAAGTCCTCCCAAATTTTAGCTTTTGTTTCACTCACGGCCTTTTTCGCTTCCTTTGCTTTCTTATAAGTTTCTAAAGTTTCACTAGTTTTCTTAGCATAATGTAATTTGTAACATGCCCTCTTTGCCTTGATTTTATTTTGTACTACTTCACTCCACCACCAAGCTTCTTTTTGTGCCGGTACACCTCCCTTAGATACCCCTAACACATCTTTTGCCACTTTCCTAATATGTATAGCCATATTGTTCTACATATCACAAGGTGTGCCAACATAATTCCAAACATCTCCTTGAAGGACTTTCTGTTTAAATATATCTTCTTTCTCGCTTTTGAGGTTCCACCATTTAGTCTGAATAGCTTGATGCACTCTTTTCTTCTTTGTCCACTTTTTTATTTGTAAATCCATAACTAAAAGTCGATGTTGGGTGGTTAAGCTTTTTCCTGGAATTACCTTACAATATTTACAACACGCTCTATCTTTTTTTCTACAAATAAAGTAATCAATTTGTGTTTGTGATAAGCCACTCTTATAAGTAATTAAATGTTCATCTCGTTTTTTGAAGATTGTATTGACTATAAAGAGATCAAATGCCATAGCAAAATTTAAAAGCTCCCTACCTTCCTCGTTTATATCCCCAAAACCAAAGTTTCCATGAATCCCTTGATATCCTAATGCTTCTTACCGACATGTCCATTTAAATCTCCTCCTAAACAAATCATCTCCCTTTGTGGAATCTTTTGAAACACCTTATCTAACTCTTCCTAAAAAACTGTCTTTATACTATCTTCTAGTCCTACTTGGGGTGCGTAAGCACAAACTATATTCAAAACCTCTACTCCTAACACTAATTTCAACGTCATGATTCGGTCACCATATCGTTGTATGTCTACTACACTATCCTTTAAATCTTTATTTATGATAATACCAACTATCTCCTTTGCTTTTACCTGAGTACCATAATTTAAAACATGTATCATCTATCTCCTTTGCTTTTTCTCCAACCCATTTTGTCTCTTGTAAACATAGAATATGAATCTTTCTCCGAATCATAGTATCTACCACCTCCGTTAGCTTACCGGATAATGTTCTGATATTCCAAGAACCAATACGAATCTTATTATCTAGGACTAGCTTCATTACCCCCGCATCCGTCCATAATCAAAATGCGGAGACCCTCTCTGAAAATTTTTCACTAAATTCGGGTGGCAATGTAGCGGGACTAACTTCTTTACCCACACCCGTCCATGATGTGGGAACCCTCTTTGCAATTGATTCACTACAGTCGGGCGAAAATGTAGTGGCCCATGTTTACTTCTTACTGCATTCGGGCTCTTTAGCACGTCGCTAGGCGGGGACGCCCCAAAATAATGCTCGTAATTTTTGTAATTCATGTTATAAAAATCCGACGAAGTTTTACGCTGGCTGTTGGATGCCTAACACAACCCTCCTCCTTTATCCGGGCTTGGGACCGACAATGCATGGGTGATCCTTATATGGGCGGAGTTACTACGATAACTACTATGATAATAATAATATTGTTGTTGTTGTTGTTGTTGTTGTTGTTATTAACATGTGTTGTTGTTTGATTATTAAAAGGCTAAAAGCGAATCAAAACCCAGCATACCAAGGACACATTTTAGTCGTGAAATTTTGCGGAGCTCATGGAACTTCTAGCTATGGAACTCCTGGCTCTACAGAACAAAGTTCTACGGTCCTAAAAGCTTTGTGTTTTTGTCGTGAACAGAAATGGTATCACATAGTTTTGACACTGGCCTTAGAGGTAAATGGCTGTGGAATGTTCCGTACAACACGAATCATTCTGGATTCCATAGAACACAGATCTTCCGAGATCCTCGAGTTTTTCGGTTGCGTCAAGCATGGATTAGCACCTGAAGTACCGGTTCCGCCTGAGAAGTTCCACCATGCAAACTAACCCAAAAGAGACGCGATTCCAGACCCCAACCAAACGAGCAGAAATGCAACACAAAGACACCCAAATTTTGATAGGCCACTATTCCAGTTGATACATCACTTTTGATCCATGAAGAGTAATTTGAAGAGAGAAGTATAGGTATAGCTTATGATATTCAGGGAAACCCGTCAACAAGAGAGTTCAAAGAAAGATGGATCAAACCGATGTGAAACCACTAAAGCTTATGAAACGCAAGAACAAGAAGCATGCAGTCGCAACGATTTGTATGGAAATGGTCTTACGAAAAGGTAAAGAGAAGAAAGGGGATACAAAAATAAAGCTTAACTAAACGAATAAAGAGCACTAAAATTTCACCAGCTTTTATGAAACACACTTGCGAAACCCGGAAACTACACAAACCAATACCTTAAATTGCTTGATCACCAAATCAGAATTGTTTGGAAATCAGGCATCCCCGTGTACCAAATGATGCAATAAATCCTAAGCCATGATGCATGGCAACAACTTCAGTTCAGGTTTACCAATTAAACACAAAATATGAAGAATCTGTTGAGGAAATGCAAAACCTGGAGGCACCAAAGAGAAATTCGGTCCCAATAGAAGATAAGATGTGTGTGACAGAGAGGAACTAATCAAATTAGAATTGATTTTGATTTTGATACCTCCTATCGCTCACTATCTGGACAGACCAAGTAGATTATAGAGAGAGAGATGAGGCGGGGAATTTTGGTGGGAGACGAACGTTACGACGTCATCTGTTTCTCCACCAAGTTCGTAAATTTCGTTTAACCCCCTTAGGATGGAAAACTGATCATTGACCGCCTATTTCTGGTTTTAAAACATTTTTACAGAAACTTAGAAATACACGTCATACTGTCAGCTATTTACAAAAAGAGACTTCTTTTCCAACTATCCATCCAACCGCTAGAAGGTGTATATTGACTAATGAACATATAAACATGCACCCTCTTCGAAAAAAAAAATCCAAACTACTTCTCCTGCAAATTCCTTCACCTCTCTCTCCTACACATCCTCACATCTCCTTGCTCACGGGCTTCTTCTCCTTCCAATAATCTTTGGACATGTCATCAACTTCTCTTTTCTCCTTTCTCTGTCTCTTTCTTTTCAACGATTTCTTTTAATATCATTCTCTCTTAATTGTTCGATTTCTCTCAAAATCTTGTTTTCTTCCACTCTTCTTTTCAAAAAATTGTATGAATGACTTTTTATTTCTTTACCATTTTTTTATATTTCTTTTACTTTTTTTACTGTTCTCAATTTTTATATCGATTTGAAGGTAAATCTCATAAAATTTTGATAGAAAATATAATTATAAGGAATCAGTCATAGTGAACGCTTTTGATGAGGTAAGAAATCAGTAAAGAGATGCAACTAAGGTATATTTTATTTAAAAGATAAATGCACCCTTGATACACTACTATTTGAGGAGCAACACACGATTGATGTATCTTTATCTTAAAGATACGCAATTAAACTGCATCACTTTTCGTGACCAATGATGAGACACGCTAAAGATACCTTCAACACACGATTTGAAGGTAAATCTCATCAAATTTTGATAGAAAATATAATTCAAAGGAATCAGTCATAGTGAATGCTTCTGATGAGGAAAGAAATCGGTAAAGAGATGCACGTAAGGTAGATTTTATTTAAAAGATAAATGCACCCTTGATACACTACTATTTGAGGTGCAACACACGATTGATGTATCTTTATCTTAAAGATATGCAATTGAACTGCATCACTCTTCGTGACCAATGATGAGACACGCTTAAGATGTGTTATATTTAAATGATACACACATTACCGTTGAAGTGTGACTCGTGGTGTATAAATAGTAACACCGATAAAGGAGGAGGAAACCTAAATATTGAGCTGTTGGAATGATAGACATTGAACAATATCACAAAAGAGAGTCTTTTGTGTTGGTATATATATATATATAGAGAGAGAGAGAGCTACAAACTATCCATGCATTAATCTTCTTTAAAGATTTAAGATTGAGTCATTGGCACGAAGGGTTATTGTACATATATCACAAAATTGGAGCTTTTGCAATACATAGAGAGAGAGACTCTCATTCATGCTCTAATATTATTAAAATATAAATGGTTCAATCTTTAAGAAGAATGGTTGAAATTTGTAAAACAAAAAAACAAATAGTACTAAGTACATTTAATGTACTTGCAAAAAGTACTCAAATAATTTTCTTTTTTGAATTTTAAATTTCAACTATTGATCTCACGTATCTAAATATTGAAATCTTCGAAACAAAAAGCAAATAATACTATGAGATCACCATAAGAAGTATAAATATACTTTTTTCCTATCTCCTTTCGAAGTTGCTAGTAAAATTGTGTTTCTTATCATTTCTTGTTAATATATAGAAAAATAAGGTCTACTCAAACACAACACATTTCAAGCCATGAATGTTTTGTTGAAAGGTTGTTCCTAAGTTTACTTTGTAGAAGGCAATAACTTAGTTTTGTGATCTGATATGTATCCTACAAAACGCTAAAAAATCCTCTTGCAAGGTATATTGGTTTTCTATTTGTCAAATGCATCTTACGTGTATAGGAATGGTAAAATCATACAAAACTAGTCATTAAGTATGATCGAACATTGAGTATGAATTATATCTTTTTATAAATATAAAATAAATTATATGCATGTATATATAAAATCTTTCAAACATCTCAAAATGTTTAGTTATGTATTTATTTTGTTTATAAAAAAGTTCTAAGAATGCTTTAACATATAAAAAACAAGCTCATATACTACAAACTATATATATATATATATAGAGAGAGAGAGAGAGAGAAGCTGTTTTGAGTTTGAACTTTTTGAACAGTAACATGAAATAACATTGACATGACATAACAAAATATAATGCCAACAAAAACAACATTAAAGCCCATGCATCCACCTAAAGCGGGCATCCACCTAAAGCTAAAACAGTAGCACCGTATTAGAGTTGACACACTTACACAACCACAACAGAACTGTCAAAAGAAGTGACGAAAGAATGATGTCCTTTTTGGATTGACTTGTTACTTTCGAGTTTCAACAACACACAACCAGCACTTTATTTGCAATTTCAGACACGGAAAAGAAAAGCTCATAGACACAGAACCCTCGAACCCTCAGTTGATGTCCACTAACACGAGAAACAATCAGGTTGAGTTCGAGTTGACTTGTTTGTACACGAAGTACGACACTAGACCCACGACCCTTAGAATTGATGCGGTGTTTGGGTTTACTTGTTCACTTTGAGTCTGACACGACACAAGCAAACCCGAACTACAAAATTGCGGACCTATGTAAGTTGTAAATGAAACCCTCCCTTATCGGTTCTTTCTCCCGGGCAGGATCAAGACCCAGATCCATTTATAAAACTCTGGATCTACCTTCTTTCTTTCCCTGGATACTTTTTCTAGGTAAAAGGGAAAGAGAAGCTTCGGGAAGTTCGCTTTGACCCGTTGACCCACAATCCACGCTTTGAAAAGGCGGGCTTTCACTGTTCGTCCAACCATTTCCCTCTTCTCCGGAAACCAGTGCCAAACTGGATCTTTGTGGCTCCTGATCGTGATTTTTGCTCTTAAAATCACGATTTCAGGTCTTGTTTCTCGCGCAATCCATCCTCCTCCTCCTCTCCCTCTCTCTCTGATCTCCTGCTTGCGGTGAGCTACAAGGATCTTGGAGTTTTAAGGTATTCTTCTTCGGGCATCCGATTCGGCTTTTCTCTTTAATTCATTTTCGCCTCGTTTTCATGAAAAGAATTCCTTGTGGATCTTCCGTAGTATTTGCGTTTGATCGCGGTCATTTTGATTGTGAATTGTGGAGTAAATCTCTATGTTAGCTAGGGTTTTTGTTGTGATTTGCAATTTCTGTCGACTTGAGGAGGAACATAATTTATTGGGGTTCTTGTAATTCTTTTGGTTTGGCTTCGTAGGCATTAGATTGAGGAGAATGGAGAATGGCGTTGCAGAGGAACGCAAAGAGGAGTCTTCGTACAGATACTGGGTTCGGGATAAAACAGAAGCGGCTGCGCCACTCCCCGCTCCCCGCAAACTCTCTGCCGATGATCTAGTTAAGCAGGCGCAGTCGACGCCACTCGGCTCGGCTTGGAATCATGTAAGTTCATTGCCTTTCGTCCCCAAATCTTCCTTTTGTTAGTTTTTGTTTCCAAACCAATTTTGTTTCCTCCAGCTTGTTTATGTTCTCTCTTTTTCCATGTGCAATGTTCATCATCAATATCGGTTAATTTGTTTGAAAAAACAATAGAGATTCATGTATAATAAAATAATGCCTCAATCATAAACAAGAGTGGCTTATCCCAAATAAGAAAACAAAGGCATAAGCAAAGTAATAAACTTATATGTGCGACTCGATTTGCAGACTTAGATTAGATTTGCGGACTTAGATTAGAGAAATATGAGTACGTATACATAGGTGCGACTTTTTCCTATGATAAAAGCTCGTATCTAGTTTCGAGTCGACCTCAACCACGCAAAGAGAGACTAACCGCATGCATAAGGCATAAGGACCAAGGATTGACGAAACCACAAGACTAGAAGAAAGAGAACTGTGTGTTTAAGGAGGATAACTAATCACCTAGGATATGGGATATGCATGTAGATTACGGATCGTGGATCTAATATAAATGATACACCGATTTAGCATCAATCGTCACGTTTTATTTGGAACCGTCCCTCTTTATCCATAACCATCCCACCTTATCTCTATTCGTCATCTAAAAGGTAGATCAAGAATTTTTCGTACAAAAAGATAGATCCAAGACCCAAACCTAAGCTACAAGCTCAAGTCTCGCCCGACACGCAAGTGTGGTGTATAATATGTCATCTACGAGCTCTTTGAACTAATGTTAATGAGCTACCAACTATATAAAAGGACCAATGAATTTATCAAACTTTATCTTCTCTTAGATCGTTTTTTGCAAAAGGCCGTTCTCATATGTTAATTTTTACTCTTGGGAACTTAAATATATTTAGGGATATCAATATGAATTAAATGTCTCTAATACACATTAAATCCAACATAATTAAGCTAAAACCATGCATGAGTTCGATGAAACCACTCGATAAATTATAAAATCTTGGCAAATGCATTACTGTTCCGATACACTTAAAACATTAAAACACAAAGTTGTTGATGCTCGTGTAGTATGGCCATGTGCATCTTCAAATTATCAACGCCATTCTCCACTAGCCAAAACCAGAACAATCCTCATGTGGAGTCGGATACATAGATTCTTTGTTTCCGTTGTATTCTATCCTTTGCATGTTAACATTTAACTTCAAAAAATATCATGCTTTATTGTTTATTTCCAACTCTCTTGCGGCATTCTTTTAACCATTCTCCACTAGTTAGCAAGGAAAAGTTTGTTGAGACGTCACTATGTTTTACTCCATCTTCACCTCGACTAGAAAAAGGTTTTAATTGATGTTGCAAAAAAATCACGATTAAGGACATGAATATATAAAAATAATAGTAGTGTCAAAACTATTAGCTTTATGAAATTTTCAAGAATACACGAAAAATGAGAAAACAAGGCATAAGTAGCAAATCTTGAAAATATATATTTTATCTTCATTCACATGACAACTGATTCAAAAGTTGCCCAATCAATCTTTTATGCCCGTTCATAATGAAATATTAGCTGCAGATCTCAACTTCATGAATCTGGTGGCAAATTAATAAAAGAGAAGATTTCATTACGATTTTGTGGTATATCCTGTCAGCGTGCAAGGTGCATCTGGCATAACGTAGTTTAAGAATGCGATGGAGCATATCATGATATAAGACGTGGAAACGCTGCAAAAAAAAAAAAAACTAAAACAGTTGGAGCCAAAAGAGGCAAGCTACTTAATCCAAGGTTATTGTGATGGTGGCTACAGGCTGCTCGTAAGCGTCAAAAGGGTACGCATTTATATAGGGGTCTTACTAAAGGCACACTCATTTTACCAAGAACACACCTTTATTGTTGAAAATTCTTGCTAGGCAAACTACATTTTTGTCTCTCTAACATTCCGGTCTGTGCATCTCTTATATAAAAGAGACATGCCATCTCCTGTATAGAGGAGACGCACTATGCATGCATCTCTTGTATACATGCACAAAGTGTGTCTCCCTTACATATATGAAAAAGAGAAGCGCTGTGGCATTTCATCCAATTTTTTTCCTTTTCAGTGCGAAGAAAGGGAAGAGTAAAGAGAAGCGCTCCGCATTTCATTCAATTTTTTCTTTTTCAGTATGAAGAAAGGGAAGAGTGGAGAGGAAAGTGAAACAGTGACGGGCTCTTGTGGTACGAAAGGGTGGACATGAAGAAAGGTTGATGCCAATGACAATAGAAAAGAGGGAGAAAGGGGTGGAGGATTTAGTGGCTGGTTATGGTTGAGAGAGAGAGAGAGAGAGAGGTGCAACGGTAGACATGCTCTGACATATCCACGTATCAGGAAAGAGAAGACGGAGGAAGGAGAGAGTGGTGAATGCGTAAACTAGGGTATTATGGGAAAGAGGGTGTGTGTTTAGTAATTTGAGGTGTGCATTTAGTAACTACGTTTAGATAGTTGCCGTTTTAGTTTGAATTTAAAAATGAAACTTCTTTACTAAAAAAATAATCATGTATTTCCAAGAGTATCCTTTCTAGGGTATTTGAAACACTTTTATAAGTTAAACTCGCCTGATGTTAAAATTAATCTTGAATGATATTTGTCTAGTTAACAGAATAGTGCTGGATTGTATGCGTGGAAGAACATTAAACTTATCCTAAAATAGAACAAAAATGAAGAAGAAAAATCAGAGAGAGAACGTTTTCTCCCACATGTGCGAGCTTGCTTTTGTCTGGTGTGGAGCTGTGCACAGAAATTGTGGTGGTACAGACTGCATGAACCAAATCTGATCCTGTTGGTCCTCTATGAATTGTTTGGATTCATCAGGGTCCCATAGAAGCGAGCCCTCTCCATCTTGAATAAGATGATATTCTTGTCTAGTATGCCCTTGACCCTTGAATCTGTCCAGGTTCGGACCACCATCATATTTTACATAAGCGTTCACTGAGCAGGTGCTTTCTTCAGAACTTGTCGTACCTTATAGATGGTTCTCTAGCTCGCTACCCCCTGAAGCCAATTGTCCTTCCAAAACGTCACTTGTTGAACATTGCCGACCTCCCAATGGATGTTGAAGAAGTCTAGGCCACTACTTGATAATTTCCTTTCGATAAGAGCTTCTTGACAGTGTAAATATCTAGGGGGTTCAAACCAGGAACGGTCGAGTTAGGCTTAGTCAAAGGCGAATAGGTTTAACTTTAAGTCAACTACGGATCTGGATTGCATTGTATCTGATAATTTCTGGATCAGGTACAAGTTTAGAAGCTACAGGTATCACGATGAAGAGAAGGGGGGATCTTATGGGAATAAATATGATTTGTATTTTGTAGATCTTTTCCATATATATATTGGCTCTGTTTGGATTAGCTTGGCTAGGTCTGAAGTCCTTCAAGCAGGTAACATCCCACCGCGTCCTTAAAGCTTATCGTCAAGCTTTGCAGAGTACATAAATTCAAACTCCCTCTCAATTAACCAACTACAAATTGACTAAAAAAATGATAATTTGCAGCGGCATAAATTTCTAAGGTTGCCAAGCTTCATTAAAAGTGCTATATACTCGACTAAAGCTAATAACCAAGGCAAAAAAAAAACTCTATTGTATCCTTGGAACATCCTCCAGTCACCAGTAACATGGTAGAACTTCAAACAAAGTGGATCAAGGAAGATGTATTTCTTGTGCATAATTGAACTGTACTGGCTAGCCTCCAACGGCAATATGGGAACCAAAATACGCTTATCACCTACAACATATATTAAGTTAGATTTTT
Source organism: Brasenia schreberi (assembly GCA_036023115.1). Taxonomy (NCBI): domain Eukaryota; kingdom Viridiplantae; phylum Streptophyta; class Magnoliopsida; order Nymphaeales; family Cabombaceae; genus Brasenia; species Brasenia schreberi. The sequence continues at coordinate 4,979,713 of JAYKKT010000080.1, forward strand.
CAATGATAGATATCAACCCCTACTTGAATCGCATGATTTGCTCAGTGTTAGCTGGATAGATTTCACAATGGTGACCCAGCTTGGTCCCTTGACCTTTTTTCTATTAATTGCAGCATGTTAGCAAACTGCTTCAAGGATCCTCAGACTTGTGGGCTCTTATGCATCATTGGATTTGCAAACTCTTGTTTGTTGGTTCACATTGGGCCCTTGAGTAGATTGAGACACTTTGGAAGCATCTGGAATCTGGATTAGACTCCTTTAAACTGGTTCTTTGCAATCCTAAAAAGCTTTGGTACTCTCAACTGATTTTCTTAAATTTTTCTTCATATTTCATTGAGACAACTTTATTTGAGCGATAATTGTTTTCCTAACCTTCTCAGGTTAGCCAGTGAACCTAAACTCATGTGGAGACTCACCAAATCTAATTTGACTCCGTTCTTTTACCTCAATGGCTTCAAAGTAATTATTACACAACCTATGGTTTGGTTCTATGAGTAGATCTGGATCCATAAGGTACATGCTTTGTGAATCTTTAAAGAATTTAACGTGTGCATGCAAATGATCTACACTCATACAAGGGGCATCAACACGATGATATGGACCTCTTTCTATCACGAAGGATCAGTCAAATCCATCCGGTTCATATCATCAAAGATAAAAGTTGTTGTCGCGTACCTCCAATCCTTTTACTGATGAAAGATCGGTAAACGTTCACTCACTCGATTTTTCTGCGGGTCCATGATAATAAGTTGAGATGAAAGGAAGGTTAGAATGTCACTTGACACGTTTTCCAAGGGCTGAACTTGGTTTTGATACCAAACGTTGCATCTTGCATGCATGAGCCCAAAAATTGATTTGTTCAGTTTGGTGTTGATTGTGCACGGAAAGCAAGGTGGTGACAAATGCACGAACCAAATCTGATTTTGATTTTGGTACCATTGGAAAATCACTATTGGAATCGATTCGATGAGTCCTTCCGGACAATATAAATATCGAGGGGGTTTGGACCAGGAACGGTTGAGTTATGTTCGAATAAAGATAAATTGGTTTTAAGTCAACTAAAAATCTATATTGGGTTGGATCTGATCAGTTCTGGATCTGGTGCAAGATTAGAAGCTACATGTACCATGATTAAGATGATGAGGTTCTATCGTGGTGGGTAGGGTTCAAACTGGTGGTAGCTGAGGTGAGGTCACGGTTGGAGGGATGGTGAAAAGCGGTTCTCGGTTGGTTAGGTCCGTTTGCAAGGTGGCTTTTCCAGCATGATGGTTAGTTGACGGTGGGAAAGAGGGTGGTTCCAGTAGATGGGATTCTGGCTGCCTAACACAACAAGGATTCTAGTAACAAAAGGTGATGGTGGGTCGGGTTAGCTGGGAGGCGGAAGTTGGTATGCGGGTTGGAGATTGGTCGGTTGAGAACAATTTCAAGGTGTGTGAGAGAGAGATGAAGTGTTGGAGAAGGAATTCAATTCCAATAGTCAAGCCATGCGAGCATATGCAGCATATGGATATCTGGAGATTGCTGACATTTGATTTCAAGGCTTCCTTTTTCATTTATGAAACTAGGTGTTTTTATCCCATGTGTTTCTCGAATTGATAATCTTCAACAGTCTCATATAAGGAAGTTGCTGACAAACTCCTTTCCTCGTAGTGATCCCTTGCAAGTCATGGATTTGTCTCCACATTTGGTAAGCCCAGTCTGTTGAAACCCGGTCTGTTTCATTTGATGGACTGGTTCTATGAATTGGATTGGATGTTACAGTAACAAATGTGATTTGGGGATCTTCTAGTTGAACTGCATATTGGGTATTTTTGGATTAGCTTGACTCGATCCACAGCCCTTCGGCACACAACAGATGAGAAGAAAGAAAAACAAAAAGTATCAGATGTACTTTTTCGGCTAAGCTGGGTTGCTTCTAGACAGACATGCGTACTTATTTTGACCACTCCCAACTTGCTTTGCTATTATCAAACAAAAGTTAGTAACCTTGTTGAAGTCAATAACTTGGTGAATAAATCTTGCTGCTCATTTGAAGCAGGGATTTGCTTCTCATCTTGATGTTCAGATTCCTTCGATTGACCAGCAAGAATGCTTCCTTCACTCAATCCCAACCCCACAAGCAATACTGAGTCCTCTGATTGGGTCGGTTACATCATAAGTTGGATGTATTAGAGTTTCTTGAATTATTAGGTGCCTCAGCCTCATCAAGCACTACAATTAGGATAAAAAACTTTTAAGACTAATGATGCAATTGCTAACTTACGCCATTCTTCCATAAGAGTGAGGCATTTACTTCTTCATCCTCTGTCATTTTTCCCTTCTTAAGTTAGTTCTTTCTCTGTCCATCCATGCCATTTGTAATCTCATATTATTTCTGATGTGGCTACTAGATGTACATGGTTGTGACATGTGGCAGGGCACCAAGACTCTGTGTCATGCATTTATGGGGATGCCAATGAACACTGAATTCTAGCTATCCATTTTTTACCTATTGAACATGCACCCAACCAGTACGTATCTGTTAAATTTAGCAGCGAAGCACTACAAGACCCAACCATTACATATCTGTTAAATTTAGCAGCGAAGCACTACAAGTACATTCCTAAACCTAAACTTGGATATGGAAAGTAATCCTTCATCCATGTTGAGTTTGTTGATGACAAAAAGATTCAAGCTTCAGTGATCTTGGGCCTTTTCTGCTTATGCCCATTGTCTTACTTAAGGACTTGAGTGTGCAGTGAAAACACATTTGTAATAATTTGCTTTGCTTAGCATACAATCTCTGCTGGTCTTCTAGGATTCTTTTTGCTGATTTAGCATAATGATCTCGAGTATCTGCAAATCAGACATTTCTTCTGCATACCCTTTCTACGTGTTTCTCATTTCTGATAGTGAACTTTGAGCTTACATTGTCAGTTTTGATAAATTTAATCTTATCTATTTATGTGCTTATTGTGTGATGATTTTGTTTTGTCTGTGCAATTGTTTTGCCTACCATTGTTTTCCAGCTCTGTCAAAGTGCTTGTTCTTTCTTCTTAATATGTTGATGCTGCTGCTTTCAGTTTCCCCTTTCACTCGTAACAATATAACGGCTGAATTTCATGCAGGCTGGAACTTGGGAAGAAAAAAATCTCAACACTTGGGCAACTAGCAGGATAAAGGTTGGCATAACAAATAAGTTTCAGAAATTTTCCATTTTGAGAAGCTTCCTTTTATCATGGCACTTTACTTCAGCTTTATTCTTCTTGTTGCAGGAGCTGCTTAACACATTGGACTCTTTAGAGTTTTCTGGAGGCAAAGCAGGCATCTCGGAAGTTTCAAAGTGTACTGGGGATGTGAGTCTACTTCTATTGTTTGTTGTGTCATCTAGTAGATTCTCTTGAAGGTTAAAATTAGTTCATTATTCCACTTCTTCGTCCATCACTATCTATCTTTATGTTTAATGGTCATTATTTGGTTAATGAAGTCTTCATTCCTTCTTGCCATATTATATGCTATCTTTTTCTTGCCTTCTCTTTTCCCCATCATGCATTGTGATTTAAAGGTAACACCTTTTTCATGCTGGTCTTCTATTCTGCGTTAACTAAAAAGTTGTGTGCTGCACTCTTGGAGTTACCTGCTTTTTATAAAAGGGAAAAACTTCACTTGAGTAACCCTATGAGTACCTAAGTATCCACTTTGACGGTGTCCGGTTGACAGAACCCAAAATTATAACCGAGTTGGCAATGGTTATCGAACACTGAAGCAAATTCCATTTAAAATACGCTCAACAATGTAATCAATCATCTATTTGATGCTACCACATTACAAGGTTCTTTTATATGCTGGAAAGATTTCTTCAATATGAGGCTAAAACTTTAATTCGTTATGTTCTTTGATCAGCACGACCATTGGGTTATTGCAAAAGAACAACAAACTGGGTGTTTGGTCTGTTGGTTATGTTGGTCACTTTGGATGTGAGGGTCATGAATTCGATTTTCAAACGGCCCATCATTCTCAGTGCTAGAGTGTAAACAAACCTAGTGACGTTGCCATGTAAATAGGTTTGTCAGCCATGTTAGAATGAACTGAACTAAACTGGAGCAAATCGCGAAGACCAATTTGATTGAGAAATTAGCATTCAGTGTCAAAGTAGATCAGGGCGTAATATTGGGCACTCAAGTGGTTTTTGGTCTTTTCCTGTTACCTTTAAAACTGATTATTGAACCTCAATATGTTCCAGGCGTTTCTGGTGACAGTGCGCAATAAGAAGCGTGTTGGTTATAACTATGAAATAACGCTTAAATTTAAAGGTAAGCTCATGTTTCTAAAAGTGTTGTATTTAGATTTTCGTTATTTTTCTTGTTTTTCCTAATTAGATGTTATGGAACAGGGGAATGGTTAATTGGAGAAGAAAATAAATCTATCAAGGGATTCATAGATATCCATGAGTTTTCCTTTGGTGAGCTTGACGACTTGCAGGTATGCATTCTTAAGATGGTGAGACTTTGAACAGTGCTGCCGGAGACTGTTGCTAGGTCAATCTAAGTACTAATAACAAAAACCAGTTTGGCACTCTTGCATGAAGGTGAGAGAGAGAGAGAGGTCTTACTTTGCTAGGTGGGTGTGACTTGCCTTGGTCATTGTTATAGGTCACAGTTTTCTTGATGTCTTAGGCAAAGTTATAGTCTCAAAACTGTTTGGCCAAATATGCTACAACTAGATTGGGTATACCATCACTAGAAGGGCTGGGTTTTTAATGTGTCGCTTTTTTTTCTTCTCTCTTAAAATTTGAAGAATTGTGGTTTTATAACTTGGCTTGCAGATTGAAGTTAGACTAGATGGGGATAAAGATCTAGTTCAAGAAGACAAGATCAGAATTTCGAAGGATGCGCGGTTGTTCTTGCCACATATACAGAAGAAACTATCAAGATTTGAAGAGGAGCTCAAGGACAGATGAAAGAGATTGGTTTTAGATCTGGTTTGGTTTTGCAGACTGTCTTTATATCCTCGGTATGTGATGTTAAGAGTTTGTTATCTGATGATATTATTATTATGTAAGCCTTGAATGCCATCTTTTGATCTTGCCTGTATATCTCGATTATCTACATTTTGACACCATTGAATGGAAAGGCAAGGATTTACAAATCATAATCTTGCTTATATTAAGTGCTAATATAACAAGTAATAAGTTCATAAGGGTGTGTATATGTATAATGGGGAGGCTGAAGCGTAACCAAAAGAAAGGGAGACAAACCCTCCATATATAAGATACCCGCATGTGTGTACTATCAGGTTGGGGGCACCTATCCCCATATATATGTATCGGGTTGGGGTATCTTATCCCCGTACTTGAACACGAATCTGATCGGGCTTTACAGGTCGGGTCAATATTGCCATCCTTAATGACTCCAATATTGCCATCCTTAATGACTCCATCTAAAACCTTTTAGGCTGATCCTACCCTTATATGGGGACTTGTGGTACTCGGCTTTTCAGACATCCCCATTTCTGGGTATCAAGAGAATTGGAACTGAATCAAATCAAGCCAGTTTTGGTCTTGGTTCGAAACTATCAGATTCAGTTATGATTTGAGTCCAGAACTGTATAAAACCGTAAAAATAAGGGTGCCAATTTCGTGCTTCGAGTTGTGGACACAAGGGTGCCAATTTCATGCTTCGAGTTGTGTGCAGGGGTTGTCTCAATTTCGTGTTCACGTCAAAAAGAGGTCAACCCGATCACAACGGAACATTTTCTCGTGCCTTTTGGGATCACAGACTCGCGAACACATTTTCGGATGCCCTCTACCCGAATACCTACTCTTTTGGCCTCTTTTATTCGGTAGAAAGAAATTCATCGTTTTCGGTATCTTTCGGCAATTTTCGATACTCATTCGGGATCTTTTTCCACACATTTCAAATGCTATCAGTTTATATTCGAAAAACAGAAGCAACGAGTTAACAAATCTTTAAAATAATCAATAACTTTTCTCATTGAATGGAACAAGAAAAAAAGAATAAAATCTATTTCAAAAAAGAGAAAAAGAATAAGATTCATTGTATTTAAAGTTTGTGGTTTATTAAATAAGACAAAATAGGTATTATCATTCAAGAAAAAGAAAAAGAATAAGATTCATTGCATTTAAAGTTTGGTGGTTGATTAAATAAGACAAAATGGGTATTATAAGTCCCAAGTGAATGAATGGATAGAGCTATAGGGATCCAATTATAAAGAAAAACCAAAAGCAACGAGCTTCTGTTCTTATCTTAATTCTAACGAAATACCTGACATTTGAATTTTATTCTTCTTCATTTTTTAAATGATCACTGTGGTTGAAGATAGAGATACATTTGAGCGTCATATCTCTATCTAGAGAGCCACAATTGAACCGCGACCGTGTTTTTGTAGATGAAGAGATGCAACTCTTCGACAATTTATGGTTGTTAGATCGATAATATCAAATATATAAAAGAAATACGGTTAAATCCACAAATATATTTATTCAAATCAAATGTTCAAATCTCCTCTCCCTGTTCTTCTCCTTTTTTTTTTAAGAAAATACCAATTATGCATAAAGAAACTTATAGCAAAGGGAAAAAAAAAGTAACCGCAGGCGAGGTTGAAAGTCGGGCGAGAATTTTCGGGAATTGATGGGATATTTTTGGAAATCGTGAAACAAAAAAGATGTGTATATAATAATTTGGCCTGTGCAAATAGTAACCCCTTCAGTTTGTTTCGTTTCGTTTAATCGCGACCGGTATGGATTATTTTGTTTGGATCCATAGATCCGATCCATTTCTTTTTATCTGGGAACTGAAAATTGCTTTGGCTTCCGTCGCAAGTTATTCTCATCTCAGTTCTCACTTCCGGTCGCTCTCTTCTTCGCTTCTTTCCCTTGTTTCCCAGCGCCGGCGCCTGCGCCAGGTTGGCCTGCCTTCGAATCTAATCCCGTCTGACCGTTCGGTCTTGCACGTAGTGGTAATCCTTTAAATCTCATTTCAGATCTGGCATATGTGACCGGAAAACCTACATTTCTGGACGAACTTTTTTGGGGTTTTGGTTGTCTTTGGGTGCCTTAGAATCAGAGTTTGCAGTATGGGAGAAAATTGTCTTATGTTCGGATTCTATAGAAGCTAATGAGCTCTGCAATTGTTTTTGGTCTTTTCTCTGTGCTGCTTTACTTCTGATGCTTAAATCGCCTGGTTCAGTTGTTTTGATGGTTCATTCTTGGTGTGAGCTTATTGTGATTTCTTATGCATTTCCAATTTGGTGCATAGGAAACGTGTAGTTGGCATTCTTTTTGTGGCTAGGTAGAAATTTGATTGCTTAAATCTACAAGTTTTAAGTCAAATGAACTATGGCTAGGGTTGGTTCCATGTGTGTTATGTATGAATTTCGGGGGTTTCTGTTTAATCCCGTTGTCTTATATAAGGATGAAGCGGGAAATTTTAGGTTTGGACTTGTCTCGATAAAGTAATCTACTAAGAAAATGTTCTGGCCTTCTCGGTGTAAAAGAACTTGTAAGTTAAGGATTCAAACGTAAAATAATCGTTTCCCTCATGAAAGCTTTTCCGTATGGTTATTGCGTATTCAAGAAAATGAGGGTTTCTTTTGTTTCATTGATAAAAAGGGAGTTTACTTTGTGCTAAATGTGAAACCTTTGGTTGATGCTGGATAATGATGCAAATAGATATTAAGCTAAGATATTGGTCAGTATATGTAACCACAAAGTGAAGAACAGAAAAGGAAAAGGTGACAGATTTGAGCACCATAATGTATTCTTCATATGAAGATTGAAGAAGTACTGGAGAGATAAAGGTTGTTTCGTAGATAAGGGTAAAATAATGGGGGTATGGATGACAGATCACAGCGACAAATCTAAATTGAGGCGAGGTGGGGTGATCACCCCACCTGAAATTTGAAAAATTGATGAAAAAACTACAGGGAACGACTGAATCCATGGTTACTGTACATATTTTAATTTTTACCCCAAGTTAAATTGTTGAATAGGATATTTTCCCATCCTACCAAAAATTCTAGATCTGCCACCGACATATCATACTGTAAGGTCTCATATGTGGTTCAGCCAGGATAGGCCTGAGGCTAACTCTGGTCAGCACGGTTGCTTCCATGATGTTACTAGGAGTAAACCTCATGGCATATCATGCAATATGCAGGTTTCCTCTCCAGGTAGTTAGCTCATGGTTTTGACAGTGATGAAGAACTTCATCTCCTTTAATGCCCATTTTGTCTCTTGTTCCTCCTCCTAACCTTCCCATCCCCAAGAGAGATGATCTTTTCAAGTTATGTTCAAAAGTTGATTCTTCTTTTTCTCCCTGATAAGTGCACCAAACATTTTCAAGAAATAGGAACAGGGTCAATTTAGGGAATGGAAGAATGCAACGGTCTTCCAGCCTAATTTATTCAACTTGCTTGATATTCATTATGTGTTTGTTTTTTGTGTATGAGCCTTTGGTTCTGGAAAGGTTTGATAAGATAAGTCCCACTAATAAGCACTATGATTGTGGATCATATACATCAGGACGGAATATAAGGTCTGGTTGTTACTTTCTCGAAGCATAATCTTCAAGATACGACCTTGAAAACATTTAGGTTTCTGACCTGCCAAGGATAAGGGAACCACTCAATCCAATCTTGGATCTTGAATCTATGCATAAACTCACAATGAATTAAATGATCCTAATTTGGTATGCTTGAGCTTATATCATCCATGTTCATGCCCTATCTCCATCCTCTAACATGACAAAAGAAAACTTGTCATAAACATGTCTAGCTGCATATGTAAGTTGGCACATGTTTGTGTTTCCTACTTGTATGTAGGAATGCTGCCATGACAAGGAAGAACAACTTAGTGAGATGATTGGAAAAAAAGTCGCAATTGGCAATAATCCAATATTGGCAATAATTATCTGCAAAGGTGGCATAAATTTACTCTGGAAGAGCAATGAATACCCGTACTGCTGCTAGGTTGAAATATTGAAATCTTGTCAAAAAACCAAAACATTTGTAGGGTCATTAACCACAATCTGTTGCAACAAGGAACTTCTAAAAGAGTTCCACATCTCAAGATTTCTTCTTTCTGGGGGCAGCTGCGTGTGCATATCTGTGCCACATATATTTCACAACATTGAAATAATCAGTGCAACAATATCATATTAAGTTTATTAACATACCGTGTAAGTTCAGAAAAATGACTAAAAGCGTATGGATGAAATGTCTATAGGTAGGGTGGTTTGTATTACTTTGTACTAATTAACTAGTTTGGTCAGATCCCGTTCAAGGTGTTGTCTGGCTGCCCCCAAACAAACCACCTGATGGACCCTCGGTCAGGAGGCCCATGGATCGGCCTCCCTTACCGTGGGAGCGGAGTAACTGCCCCTGGTGGGTCGGCCAGACAAGCAATAGGCTGACTGACTTCCTATTGGAGTCACTGCTTGCTAGAATAACCTTGCAAAGCTTGTTTAGAGAAATTATGTTTGTGTCATCTTCAATGTCAACATATCTAACGATCACCAAGCACAATCTACTTAAAGGTGGGGAGTTGTAAAAGGGTTTCATTTCTTTGTCAATATGATGTGTGCATGTGGGTTGGTGGAATGGTGCATGTGCTTGTGCACACATGTACGTCTATGTGTTACCAGATAAAAAAATGGGAGTTTCATATTCAATGTCAAAACTGAGACATGTGGTCCCTAAGAACAACGTGAGACAGATTATTTATCAATACTTGTGTATAGACACATGCATGCACAAGAGCACGAGGGTACATTCTGTTTACCAAACCCCATGAATAGCCAAAGTTCTTTTTTTTTACAGCGCTATGTGATGTTGTTAGAAGTGGATCTGGGTGTTCTGTTTTAAAATGACTAAATGAAATGGATAAAGTCAGTCTTTTCAATGAACCTATGAATCTTAAAATGCTCATAAAAAAACAACAAAAACAACTAAGCCTTTTCCCATACTAGACGGGGTCGGCTACATGGATTCTTTGTTTCCACGGATCCCTATCGTGTGCCATTTTAACAGTTAACTCACAATAAGCTATATCATTCTTTATTGTTTCTTTCCAACACTTTTGTGGTCTTCCTCTAGCTCTTTTAATACTTTCCAAATTTAGTTTTTCATACTTTCTTATAGGTTCTTCTTTTGATCTTCTTTCTATATGTCCAAACCATCTTAAACGATATTCTCTCATTTTATCCTCTACTGGTGCTAAAATGTTCATCAAAAACATCCATCTTTTTTGCGTATACCTCCCTCTTTGATCCATCTAGTTCAAAACTGTGACAAAATGTGGAAGAGCATTAAAGAACTGGGAGGCAAGGATCGTAGATCAACGGGTTTATTTTATGGCCCTCAGGCTCTGGATGCAACAATTTCTCTTGATCTTACTCCTTAGGGCTCTGTTCAGAAACCAGGACTAGAGTGGGAGATGTGGGTAAAGGCAGGTATTAGTTGAATCTCCCACACCTTAAGCGTTTGCTGTCTCACTTTTGGAAGATAAGGTGGCGGGGAGTTTATTAGCAATCAATAGCTTAAATTGACTTGCACCTGTGGGTGGATAAGGTTCTCATGTCGAATTCAACATTACTGTCGAATTCCAATCTGTCTCCATTGTAGGTCCCAAATACACAGTAAACGTATTCATGTTTCCCAGCTGAAGTCTATCCATGCATGTAGGAAACGATGGCTTGAACGGGAATCTGTTTCTCTGCCCTACATTGAGTAAACATTCTTTTGATTTTGGGATTTCTCTTGGATCATGAATGTTCTGCTATACTTGAAAGAACAATATGTAGCTTTCTTTTTATCAGGGACGTCCAACAATCTTGCGGTGTATTTTATGTCTATAGTTCATTGTGGGTTGTCTCATTGTATCTACCAGACTTTGAACTTCCAATCGGCTTTGCAGTTAAGTACCTGAGATGGCGTACCTTCCAGCAACAACGGAATCCCTTGCACAGGCCTTAGAAGCAAAGGAATCTTCAGAATCTATTGCGGCTCTGTACCAAATTATCGCTAATCCTAGCGAGTTGAGGCAAGGCTTGCAGCACTTCTGATGGAAAATAAGGAGTATTCAGAAGCTTTGACTCTTCTTAATGGCTTGGTCAAAGAGGTTAGAAGATTAGATGACAAGCTTCTACTTGTAGATATAGACTTGCTTGAAAGCAAGCTTCACTTCTCATTAAGAAACCTTCCAAAGGCAAAAGCTGCCCTCACGGCTGCAAGAACAGCTGCAAATGCTATTTATGTTCCTCCAGCTCAACAAGGTGCCATAGATCTGCAGAGTGGGATTCTTCATGCTGAGGAGAAGGATTATAAAACTGCATATAGTTATTTCTTTGAAGCTTTTGAGTCTTTCAATGCTCTTGAAGACCCAAGGCTGTCTTTAGCCTGAAGTACATGTTGTTGTGTAAGATCGTGGTGAGTCAAGCTGATGATGTGGCTGGAATTATATCTTCTAAAGCAGGCCTGCAATATGTTGGGCCTGACTTGGATGCCATGAAAGCTGTTGCAGATGCTCATTCTAAGCGATCCCTAAAGTTATTTGAAATTGCTTTGCGACACTACAAGGCACAGTTAGAAGAAGACCTAATTGTTCACAGGCACCTGTCATCCCTGTATGATACCCTTCTGGAGCAGAATCTTTACAAGAAGTTCGATAATTGTGACACGAAACAACAGAAAACCCAATACGTACGACCTCAAAAATCTGTATCTACCCAAGGTGCCAGTAAGAAAAACATAATCCTGCACTCGGAGCATTAGCTCATTGGTATGGCTCTCTAACACCGCCCACTCGTGCATGTGGCGAGTTTCACACTGGGGGTTACATGCCTGTGTGTTAGGATTCGGCCTCTCATTGTAGATAAAAAAAAAATGAAAATACGATCTTATTGGGGATGATTTGTTTGGACACGAAAACTGACATGTCATGAACACGACCTGAAATATGAATTCGTTAGGGTTTTATGTGTTACATGAAACCCAACATGTCTTCCAAAAAGTTTGAGTTCAGGTGGATACATAAAAAAATAGCCCGTCTTGATGATGAATGTGTCTGTGAAATGACATGACACGAGCACGACATAAAACACGTATTATGTCCCTTGCACCTGGTTTGACTAAATCTGTTTCCGGGTCCATGACACTTCAAATTGGTACAGAAAGGCCTAACCACAAGGAAAATCTCTGCAATATCGGCCGGTATGGAGGCGGCATGTTCTTTAGGGGGTGTTTGAGTGCTAAGTGGGTGGGCTCTTAGCCGCCCTCATAAATGAGTGAAAAACAGGGGTGCGCTGACACTCGTGTTCAATTAGGAGCCTTGATCGGGGCACACTGAGACTCAAGTTTGATTAGGAGGCCTGATCTTTTAGTTGCAGCACCAGGCCTCTTAATCAAACACCCTTCAAAAGTGAGATATCTTGAGAAGTTCTTATAGCGTGAAATTGTTCGAAATATTGCGTGGTAATTTTGTCCTGCAACCGAAATGCCATAAAAACCATCGAGTTGTTAGTGTGTGGGGAGCGGTTTCATCTGATAGAGGGATTAATGACAGTTTGAAAAGGCAATCGAGAGGGAGAGAGACATACATCGAGGTTTTATCTTATGGCTTGAAAGAGCAATCGAGGGGGAGAGAGATCAAGAGTTTCCTTCGACAAAGGAAAGAACTTTGGATTGGTTTTGACATGGGCTATACTTTTGACAAAAAAATCAGTTCCATAGAACTTTAGTTTCAACCCATTCACCGTTTCATGTTTGATATGAACATGGACTTGGGACTAAAATCAGAGTTTCAACCTACCTGAAATCTTGTACCATAATTCATGTTACCAAGTTATTGGTAATAGAACTATAGTTTCTAGAAATCATGATACAAACCATTCATGGTTTCATATTTGATTCGTGTTTGGAATTGATACTTAGAACTATAGTTTCACGTTTGATTTGCTTATCACTCCTTTACACCATTAACCTTTAATTCTCAACAAAAAACTAAATGAATAAAAGAAAGATTTTTTGCAATTATCTTCAACTAAGGGATTGCTAGCTCAATTAAGTACAAAATTATTTCTTACACCTATTGTTATTATGCTAGCAGATATAGTAGAAAGCACGATAGTGAATCGAAAATGAGACCTATATTTCGTTCCAAAAATTGAGATCCAAAAAATTGAAAATTGTTGATGAAAAGCAATTCGACAAAACTCATAGCCTTGATGCTCAAAAATGAATTTTCAATATGGTACAATGCCATAGAACAAGAATGCTAGTCGTGACAGTAACTAGGAGTCCCAAAATCACAGAATTTGATGATGCTTCAATAGATCTTGAATGGTGGGATGTAGAAGAGTCTCTCCTTTTAAGTGTCTTCATGATCTTCTCCCGATCGACCTTGCCTGCAAGGACCTTTGCCCGAAGCTCGTTAGAAACAGCGATGTTAGGCAAAGACACACTGGATAGAAGAGAGCAGCGTTGAGAATGGGGAGGCCTCAAACACGACGAACAAAGGCAAAAGTTTGTATTGTTGGTACCAACTTTCGGGTTCCTGCTTTGATCCACAATGTGGACTTCGTACCACAATTCCTAAAACGACGGTTCCAACCAACATGCTAGGGTGAGTCAAACGCACCCTTAAGCACCTTAAACCGAATTACGTAAACACCCTTCAAAAGTGAGATATCTATTGCAGAAATTCTTATAGCGTGAATCATTAGAAATATTCCGTGGTAATTTTGGCCTGCTATCCAAATGACATAAAAACCATCTAGTTATCGATGTGTGGGAAGCGGATTCTCCATCAAATTTCGTCATATTTCGGAGATAAGTGGCTATTTCCGTCCCTCGAGCTGTATATAAGGACCACTTCTCGGTCTCCCGCTCTCCGACGAAATTCGAAATTTTCGTTTTGCGGGATCGATGATCGAATTCGTAAGCGAGGGAGATCACACGACGACGAAGAGAAGAATTAGAAGAGTGGAGAGGATGCGTAGGAAGGCTCCCAGACAAAGAGAGGAAGTGGCTGCGATTGCTCTGTTATCGCTTGAGTCTTCCCTTCCACCGATCTCTTCTTCCGATGATGTACGAAGAAGGCAATGTTACATACAAACGACCATTCTCGCCTTAGGTAACGGTTGGATTGGCCATCCAGTCCATTACCTCAACGAGATCAGGTTGAATGTAACGGATCATTACCGGGATTTTCGGTAACGGCTCCGTGATCTGCTCCCGGACGAGGGAAGTCGCAGGAGGATAATCATGGATGAAGGGGGAGCGCTTGCCTATAAAGACAGCCATTACAGGCGTACAATACAGAGAAATATAAAAACACACATTGAGATACACCTGTTCTTCATCCGTGGAAGCCCCTGCGTGGGAACCTCGTTTCCATCCGCACCCCCATTCCGTTGTGTACACAAAAGGTATGGGTTGAATCCAAGAAGAGGAAGGGCACCAAAACCACATGCCGCCAATCCACCGTCACCAAATTTGCCACCGAAACAAGAGATACGATTCATCACTGGTATCAGGGCCTAAAAACCCTGCAAAGAAAAAGGGATCAGGTAAGAAAAAAATATATACCAAAGCGGATCAGGGAGAGGCAAACGGCCAGAAGAGGCCAAATCGGCAGGCCAGCCACAGCCGAACGGCCAAAGGCAAACAGTTGTCACATGTAGGATTTCTGTGGCGCGCGCATCCTTCCTCACCCTTCGTCCGATGGCTTCAGAGAGTGCACGCGCCAGGTGACGTACGGGCGTAGACGCAAGCGACATGTCGATGTAAACCTCTTTTATACATGTATGTGTAAACATGTTGTATTCGGTGCTTTGTAAAGCCCGGGTGTGTTCTATGAACTTGGGCTAAGTCGAGTCTTGTTTGTAGCTAGGCTTAGTGTGGTGTCGGTTCATAGTGGGTTAGGTCTAGTGGTGTGAGTAGTTGGGTCTAACTTAGGTTTTGGATCGGGTATGAATCCTTGTAATCCGGTTCAACTGGGTCTTGCAACTAAGGTTGGTTCTTAGTTGAGTTAGGTCAAGTAGTACCTAGGTTAGACGTGTTAGTTAGGTCGGTTGCTGGCAAGGTTTTGCTGGAACCGAGTGGGAGCTGCATCACTTTGGAGGGAGCAATTATGTGTAGCCGTCCCCTACATGCAGGGAATGGTGGACTGCATGGGACAACCAGGTGTCCCTCAAAGCTTGTGTGGTTAGAGCAGTTCCACCAGCTCTTTAAGAAGAAGATAACATCACGTTGAAGCAGGTGGCTGGAAAGAAGTCCCCGTGGAGTGGAAGACGCTGGAGTTACGATTCACGTGAAGTTGAAGAGAGCTTGCGATTCATTGCGATAGCAGGTTGGTGTGATGCGGCAAGGTAAGTGCAGTTGTACAGCCGAGTGTTACTTGGCGTGAAGTGCAGCAGAAGGAAACCCTGCAGACAATTGCAGCAGGTCGTTCTCTCTTACAGTAGGTGGAAGTCGAGCTCTTCCTTGGACAACAATGCAAACCGTGTTCTCTTGTGAGACAAGCAACCGAGTGTTACCTGAAGGGCTGGGAACGTTGAGGCGTTGTTGTGAACCTGCGGACAAGTGCTGAAGAGCCTTACCTTGCAGCCGAGTGTGAGCAGCAGGGTGTTGGAGAGTGGAGAAGGGCGGATAGTGGTACAGACAGGTGCCACAGTTCAGCAGGCTGTGTTCCCTTGTGAGGAGCAGCAGACCGTCTTCCCTTGGGGAAGAAGAATAGGCCGTGTTCTCTGCAGCAAGTGACAGCAGGGTTGGCTTTTGGAGAAGAGTAACCAGTGGTGTGTCATCTTCAACAAGTTGCAACCGTGTGCAACTATGTGTCCTACGGCTAGGTGTAGCAGTGTGCAGAAGTGTGTTTTGTAGCAGGTTCAGCCGAGTGTCATTGAGTGTGGTGCAGATACTTTAGCAAGTTGCAGTCGAGTTCCACATTTGATGCAGCCGAGCGACGTTTTGCAACAAGGTACAGTCGGGCGCCTCTTGGTGGACAAGTTCCTTGACGGCAAGGAACAATGGTTACTCCCTCTTGTGAAGATCACTTACAACGGTATCCTTTTGTGGTGAGGAGTTCGAGTGATTGTGGAAGCAATGCCAGTCACAAGTGCCAAGGATCGAGGTTCTGCGGCAAGGAAGGAACTTGGGCAGCTGTGCCGTTCCTTTAGGCGTGTGTGTGTTACACGACTAGTTAGGCGAGATTTATTCTCTGCTCAGGTTCCGGTGGGAACCTTAACTAACTAGAAAGTTTTGGTTGTATCTGTTCCTATCAAGTGTGTGTTTTGGAACATAGTTTCGTTATGTTCTTGGCATGGAGATCACATGAGTTGATCTCGTCTCCCTACATGTTTGATATCTGATTTGGGTGAACCAGGTAGTCAAAGGGGAGTTACGAGCTAAGGCTTTCCGTTGAAGAACGTGTTCAGTTAAACAAGAACACGTTCTGGAACAGGGGCTCATAGAATCACTTGGTGGTTCTTGCCATCACGGGCCGACGAAGGAGTCAAAAAATTTGGGTTCAAAATTAGACCCACTGCAAAAAAAAGGGGGCCAGGTAAGAAAAACAAAAAACAGAGAGAGAAGAAAAAAAAATATAGCAAAGCGGATCAGGGAGAAGTAGCGACAATCGACAAAGGCACAACAGGCCAGAGCCAAATAGCTAGGAGAGGCCAAATCGACAGGCTAGCCACAATTGAACGGCCAGAAAGGCGACCAGAGTCAAATGACCAGGAGAAGCCAAATCGACAGGCCAGCCACAACCGAACGGCCAGAAAGGAAGGACACAGCCAAACGACTAGGAGAGGCTGGAAAGAAGACGCCGCCATCCGAGGAGCGGCAGTAGAAACCCGTCGGGGACGCCCCGCCGATGATCCCCCTCCCTCTTCCATGTCTTCCCGCTCTTCCCTCTCTCTGTCTTCCTGCTCTCCCCTCTCTCTCCTCACTCTCTAAAGTGTATTTGTATTAAAAAAATTTTTGAATTCTGCGGTTTCAGAAAACCGCGGGGGGAAAACCGACGGTTTTCCAAAACCGCCTCGGGGAATGGTTTGAAAAGACCAATTTGTCCTATCACCTTTTTGTCCAGATATTTTTGGGTAAAAATACTATTTTGCCCTTATTGGACGAAAGGTCTGTTTTACTCTCTGGATGTTTGTGAAAATTATCAAATACCGGGCTATTACTTTACGGTTTTACCCTTTCCAGTTTGGATAATTACGATTCTACCATCCAGTCAAAAGATAGATTTACCCCTGTTCTTTTGAAAAATCATAGATTCACCCTAAGAGTTAAAATTATGATTTTAACCCTGATCAGTTGCGAATTTTATAGGAATACCAAATAGTAATTTTATAAGTTTATCCTCAGGTTTTTACAAAATTACAAAAAGAGGACAAATAGACAAAATTATAGTTTTGTCCTTTGGTATTTTTTTAGGGGCACAGAGAAAGAAACCCTCTTGAATTTTTTTTAAAAAGATTACTTGCTAGATATCATGTACATGTTTCTTGCTATGTGTGCGTGTATTTTTGTGTTGGTTTCCTTTTTAGACCGCTTAATTGTTATTTTTATCAAACACATAAAAATAAGTTCTAGGATATGTGCATGAATTGGCAAAAACAGAAAAGCGGAACGGTCTCAACTTCTAGACATGAAAGAGAAGAGTTCATTTGGCTCTAACACTAGAAGGTGTTGAGTACGTGCTAAAGGAAACCATGCGTCCGCCACCTTCAGACGCAAATGAGCAACAACTAGAAATATATAAAACATTTTTAAAAGACGATACCATAGCAAGGATGATCATGTTAACATACATGGAGGATAACTTGATTAGGGTTTTTGAAGAATATGAGACTACAAAAGAGTTGTTTGACTCATTAACATCTAAATACGATACAACTGCAAAATTGCATGTGCAGTTGCTAGTACAAAAATACAATTCCTTCAGAATAAAAGACGGAGAAAATGTTGTAGAGCATGTAAATCACCTGCTGGTAATGGCTAGAGACTTAGCCGTAGCTAAATCAATCATCCCCGAACCGATACAAATATCAACAATATTGAACAGTCTACCCACGTCGTAGAACATGGTCACCACTGTCCTAAGATTAGGGCCTGAGATTAACCTTTCTGAGTTGCTCCTTAAACTAGCAATAGTGCAAGAGCACATGCTCAAGAAGAAGAAAGAGAAATTGCTAGTTGTTCAGGATGAGTTAGCTTCTAGCTCCAAGTTCAATTAGAAAAAGAAACCAAATAAAAAGTTTGACAAGAATAATAAGAAAGGCGGTTAAAATTTTAAGAAATCGTAGGAAGCCGCTTCTCGGGTCAAGTGTTTCAACTGTGAAAAGATAGGACACTACAAAAAGAACTGCCGCAACAAGAAAGGTGGAGAAAACAACTCACACCGTGGACAGTTAGAGAAGAAGGATATAATTTGCGTGATTTTAAAATGCTTGTATTTGGATCGCCCAGTGATAGGTTGGTGGATAAACTTTGGAGCTACAAGACATATCTCGAAGACCAAAGAAGGGGCAATGGACCTGAAGGAATATCAACCTAGAGAACATCGTGTGTATGGGAAACAATACTTTCTCAGATGTTCTGGGTATTGGGTCCTTTAAGATATATGTACAAGGCAAACCAATTGTACTGACCGAACGTGTTAATTGTGCTATCAATAAGGCGCAATCTAGTCTCGGTCCCTGCCTTAGTTAAGAAAGGTTTTGAAGTTAGATTTATTCCTAACAAGGTGACTGTGGGTAAACATGAGAGAATTTTGTTATCAGGAGAATTTGATGTACAACAAGGACTGTTCAAATTATGTGATAATGAAAATCATCAATCTTCTGCTTATATTGAGAGTGCCTTTACTGTTGATGTGAATATGTGGCATAAATGCCTAAGGCATATAAGTCTAGAAAAGTTTAGTAAATTTTCCAACTTTGACTTATTGCCTGGATTTGAGGAAAAGACTTTCAAAAAGTGTGAAGCTTGTATACAAGGAAAAATGACAAGGAAAGTTTTTCCCAAGAAAACAACAAGAGCAACAACCCTGTTGGAAATTATTCATACAGATTTATGTAGACCTTTTAGAGTAAAGACACATCGGGGAAAAGGTTATTTTATAACCTTTATCGATGATTACTCTAGATATATGTATATATATCTTTTGCCACATAAATCAGAGGTATTTGATGTATTTAAATAATATAAGAAAGAAGTGGAAAATCAATTACGGCATTTGATTAAAATCTTAAGATCAGACAAACGAGGTATTGCAAAGATCAAGTGCCACATAAATCGGAGGCACTTGATGTATATACATTAAAGTCTTAAGATTAGGAAGAAGTGAAAAATCAATTTGGTGAATATACCTCGACAGAATTCTTAGAATTTTGCAAAGACTTTGGTATTTCTAAACAGAAAATAATGCCTAGGACACCTCAACAAAACGGTGTAGCTGAAAGATACAATAGAACCATGCTGAATATAATAATGTCAATGTTAGTAGATGTCTCTCTTTCAAGGATATTTTGGGGAGAAGCAATAAGTATAACTGTTTACATACTTAATAGAGTACCATGTAAAGCTGTATTCACTACACTATATGAGATGTGGTTTGGAAGAAAACCCAACCTAAGTCATCTCAGGAGGTGGAGATCTGTTGCACATGTGAAGATCCTTGGTCAGTCTAGAGATAAGCTAGATAGAAGGTCCTTGAGACGTATATTTATATGATATTCTAAAGGTTCAAAAGGATATCGATTTTACCATAAGGACCATGAACTCATTGAAAGTAGAGCTGTTGAATTATTAGAAGATACTAAGAATGACATCTTCGAGAATGATGAGGAATGTGTTGATGATTTGGTAGATTTAGACCAATAATCTTTTAAGCCTATAGAAGATCTTTCTGAAACTACCGATACCTTAAGTGGACATAAGAGGCCAAGAGCCACTCCATCCTACTTAAAGGATTATTACACTTATCTTGGAGAAGAAGTGTGTAATTCGGTAGATTTAGATGAGTTGACTGATAACTTGACTTATCAACAAGCAATGAACTCATCGAAAGCAATAGATTGGGAGAAAGTCATGGATGAGGAAATTGAATCCATTGAGAAAAACCAAGTCTGGAAATTGGCTGATTTGCCAATAGAAAGGAAAGCTATAGGCTGTAAATGAGTTCTGAAAATGAAATACAAGGTTGATGGTACAATCGATAAGTTTAAAGCGAGGTTGGTTGCAAAGGGTTTTTCGTAGAAAGAGGAGATAGATTATGTTGATACATATTCCTCAGTTGCGAAATTTGTATCCATACGAATAATCCTGGCAATATCTGCATACTATGATTTGGATTTACATCAGTTAGATGTAAAGACAGTCTTTCTAAATAGAGATTTAGAAGAAATCATATACATGCAGCAACCCGAAGAATTTGTGGTCGAAGGCCAAGAAGATAAAGTATATAGGTTGAAAAAATCCTTATATGGCCTGAAATAGTCAACTCCCCAATGGTATATTACTTTTCAAAATGCATTATAGAACTTGGGTTTGTGGCTAACAAAATTGATCACTGTGTATATGTTTGGAATAGTGGGAGCTACTTTGTCATCTTGTCATTGTATGTAGATGACATATTGTTGACTGGAAACGACAATGAGATGATTGTCAAAACCAAGTCATGGTTGAACTCTAAGTTTGAAATGAAGGATATGAGGGAAGCATCCTATATCCTAGGTATAAAGATCTCTCGAGATAGAGGATCTAGACTCTTATGCCTGAGTCATGAGAGATATATTGATTATATCCTTAAAAAGTTTAAAATGGGTGAATGCAAGTCTGCAGATACACCTGTTGCAAAAGTGGTTAAATTAAGTAAGGTTGATTGTTCCGGTGAAGGAGACGATAAGCCTAATGTTCCTTATGTACAAGCTGTTGGTAGCTTGATGTATGCTATGTTGTGTAAAAGACTTAATATCAACTTTGTTATTGGTCTTATAAGTAGATATCAAAGTAATCTTGGTTGGCAGCACTAGGTAGCTGTGAAAAGGGTTCTAAGATATCTGAAAGGAACAAAGGACTTGAAACTATATTTTTAAGCAAATGAACTAAAAGTGGTAGGATACTCAGATGCTGACTTTGCTGGAAGCAAAGATGACAGCAAATTAACCTCGGGACAAATATTCTTATTTGGAGGTGCTGTTTTTTGGGCATGTAAGAAATAGGATTGTATAACGTTGCATACACAGGAAGCTGAGTATGTTGCTTGCTGTATAGCTGCAACAAGTGCTGTCTGGATAAGCCGCTTTATACGAGATTTGAAGTTGAAAATAAGAGACGAGACAATAGCTATCTATTGTGATAACAATGCAACAATTACTCTTATTAAGAGTGGAGCGGATTGCTCGAAAAGCAAGCATATAATGGTAAAATACCACTACGTTCATGATATGGTTATGAGAAAGGAAATATCATCTCATACATGCCAACGGAAGATATGTTGGTAGACCCTTTAACAAAAGGCATAACAGTGGATATCTTCTCTAAACATGTTATAAACATGGGTTTGAGATATGCTTGATTGTTGTATAGGTAAATAACCATACAATTGTATAGGGAAATAACCATACAACAGATGATTTGTTGTGTAGGAAAATAACCACACAACAGGTTCTGATTACAATAGTAATCAGGAATCGACATAACTAGGTAAAACCCCTGAAAAGTGGGAGGAAAACCAGTATATCGATACACTTGGCTCAAATGGTAAAGTGAGAGATGTTACATATAAATGACCATTCTCGGCTCAGGTAACGACTGGACTGGCCATCCAGTCCGTTACCTGAACGAGATTAGGCTGAATATAACGGATGACCATTATCGGGATTCTCGGTAATAGCTTCGTGATCTGCACTCGGACGAGAGAAGTCAAAGGAGGATAAACACGCATGAAGGGGGAGCGCCTGCCTATAAAAGGCAGCCATTACAGGCGTACACTACACTTAAATACATAAAGAGAAATACAAAAACACACATTGATATACACCTGTTCTTCATCAGTGAAAGCGCATGAAAACCTCGTGTCCACCCGCACCCCATTCCGCTGCGTACACCAGAGGTATCGGCTGAATCCAACAAGAGGAAGGGCACCAAAACCACCTGTCTTCAATCCACCATCACCGAATCTGCCACCGGAACAGGAGGTACGATTCATCAGGCAAGACCTCGACTAAATTCCCTACCATGTTTTTCTTCGTTTCCATAGCGAGATCGTCCCTTAAATCGACATTTACCTCGTCATTGCGATTGCTATTGATGCTTCCGTATCTTGAAGGCGACGCCTATAGCTGGAAAAGGCGGAGCTCCACGAGAAGGCCTCTTTCTGCTATCTTTGGTTGCATTTCACCTCCAGATCTTTGAATTTAAGGCGATCACGACGAATTTGACGTCCTCTTTTGCTTTTCTATAAGGATAATCTATTCTATATAGTATTTTTCATGTTCTTTTCTAATTTTCGAAGAGGATAGCTAGTGAATTGAGCTCTTCTAATTAATGAACTTTGCTTCTATCGTTCTTTATACTGATGATCGATTATCTCTTGTTTTCCGTTCATCTGTTCTCTAATCTAATAAGGGAGCCAGTGAATCGATTTCATTTCCTTCGAAAAGTTTTTCATTCTGACACTGGATCTGTTTTCTTTTCATTTGCTCTAATTTCATAAGTAGGTGGAACTAACATGGATCTCTAGCAAGTGGCCGATTTTTTCCTGTACACTTCGTTTCGATCATTTCATGTAGTGATAATTGAACCTAAACTGTTCCCCGTTTACCTTCCCTCTAATTTTAATAAGCAGATTCATACCTTAGCGGGTCTTTAGCTAGCGAATGTGGTATTGCTGTTCGCTTCGTCACCACCACCTTTTTACAGTGTTTCATTGAATGTGGACCGTTGTTCTATCTTTTCTCCGTTTTCATTAGAAGATTAACGATTGCACGTAGCCAATGCATGGAGTATGTTTTTCTGTTCGGTTCGAATCGTTATCAATTTAAAATTGAGAGGCTGGAGAATATTAGAATTGCGCCCCTGCTAGTGAAGAACTATGAACTTCATGTATCTTCTGCCCGGGTGAACAAATGGAAGTCTCTCACTGCTCCAATGTGAGCAAGTGATCAACGAGATAATTTGCGATGACTTCTCTTTCCCGGCTATCTACATGCCTCTATGATCTTTCCTACTATCTGAGGAAACTCTGCCATGCGGTACGATTGACGATGGCATTTTTCTTGACGGCAGTTGAATTGATCAGTTTCTAGATCTAGAATTTGCTACCGTCACTATAGGCACAGATCGAACTGCACTAAGTTCTTGGGGAATTCACTTTGTTCGCTAATTAAAGATTTTTTCTAGTAATGTTCACGTAGAAATTTGGAGTTTTGCAGCAAATGGTGCGAAGGGCTCGATCCAAGCGAAAGGGTTCTAGCGGATCGGCTTGGACCCGGAACGTCAGGCCCGACGAGGAGCAGGAGCCGGCTGAGGATTCATTGCAGTCGAACACCTCGACATCGTGTGTGAAGGACCAGGCGGAAGAGCCCGGCCAAGGTCCACCCAGCGGGAGGGGTAGTGAGATGCTACGAAGACGGCCAGGGCTCCGCCTCCGGGCAAAAGCGATCCTGGATTTCCTTTCCACCGCCAGCTCCGCCTCCTAAGAAATCCAGATCCGGAGAGTCTTCGGCAATAGCCCCGATACCAGCAAGGCCATGAGGATGTCAGCTCTCTCTCTCTCTCTCTCTCACACACACACACGCACACGCACACGCACAAGCTGGCATCAGTACAAATGATCACAAAAACTCGACCATTTTTTCACAAATAGAGCAAAAAAAATTCGGCTTATCCCTGAAACAACTGTATTCTAGCACCCTTTTCCATTTTAGGCCGACTCCAAGAGATTACATCAAACAGAAAAATTAGATTAACCCAATTTTGTCATGAACGAGTGTCGTCACTTTTTCATTTCAGACTCTTACATAATGAAGAAATCGAGAGATATGGTGCTGGAGGCAGACAAAATCCCTACAACACGGTAAGCAAATTATAAGAATCTTCCGACTACGAGCATCGAGGGCACAAAACGAAATGATCCCACCGTCCTATCTCAGTTCATCATGAATCCACACGTGCTCCCACACGTATGTACACGCACACACAACACCCAAGTTGGTTTACTACAGACATCGTACACTACCTCTAGCAGCAACGATGAGATCTGTTGATGGTCGCTACCAGCGCCAGCATGTGCTTGTATTAGTTATATATTTAAGGAAAATAGTTTTACTACAGTTCTCATATACAGTACCGGATCAATAATGTTAAGGGAGAAGAGAGGGAAAGAAGTTTTACTACAGCGCCAGCATGGTGTTAGTTAGGAGGGGCGAAGCATGTATTTACTCTGAAATGTTAAAATTTCAGGGGAGATAGCCGTCTCTCGTAGATCCGCCACTGCTCATATATCATCTCTAGCAACAACCATGAGACCTGTTGATGGTTGGTGATAGGGCTAACATGTATCAATTATGTCACTGATACAAGCCTATACGTACTAAGGTAGCATATGCTAGCTTTAGGCAGCAACCATCAATGGATCTCATTATTGTTACAATCGGATAAATGCTAAGTTAGCACATGCTAGTTCTAGTAAAACCTATTTTTCATAGTGCGTATGAGGTGGGCAGATCTGGTTTTCTTAATATAAACCAGTTTCTATCAATCATTACTCGTGCTCACTCGGTTTGAAAAGTTTTTAAGGGTTTTTAAAAAAATATAAAGAATAATGTTACATTCGTGCTCTGAAAACTAATCATCGAGCCACTGGTGGGTAGGAACGAAGCTCTCTCTTTCTCGTGTCATTTTCAGAGAACACGATCACAAACTTCTTGAATCAATAATCAATGTTTATGTCGGGTCTCAAATGGAACCCATGGTGCCATCATTCTGTAATTTATTTAAAAGAAGCAAAGCATGCACTGCCATCTGTAGACCTCGCCAACGTCCTTATTGTTCTCTGAGAACGGCTCATTTTGTCCGAATTTATAAAATAGAAGCTTTTTTCTTCTCTCTCTCTCTCTCTCCCTATATATATACATACATACATATATATATATATATATATATAAACAGGCAAACAAAAATTAGTACGCTTAAGCTAACAAATTTAAATAAATTTCAATCATGATAGATACTTGAAAATTGAATTTAAAAAAATAAAATATTCATGCAAACAAAATACACTACAAAAGTAATATTTTTATTTTTTAAATTCAAAATTTGACTATCAATCATCAAAAATAAATTATTAAAATTTATTTGAATTTGTTAACATATTAAAACAAATCTCAACAATTCATTTTAGGTCATAAGTATTTTTGAAATTTGAATTGAAAATAAAAAGCTAAAGTAAAGAAGACAAATATATTTATTTTAATATGTTATTGGGTTTTCTCTCTCTTTCTATATATATATATATATATATATATATATATATATATATATATATATATATATATATATATATATATATATATATATATATATATATATATATATATATATATATATATATATATAGAAAGTTGCACAATTTCCAAAACATTTAAACGACAAGCCAAAGCACTTCTTCAAGTTGGTTTGACACTGCATCATTGTTTTCCCGTGAGTCAGGATAATGTTGCCATTTCTTACATATCTCTGTGCTTGAGATATCAATTCTTTTGTTTTCTCTTTAAATGATAAAATAATGTGATGATGGCTCAATTGAACAAGAAATAAGTAGCATGTAAAAGATATTGCTGCTAAAATTCAAAGAAATCATATGTAAGGAATGATATATAAGTAGAGTATCTTAGCATGTAGCAGTAAAAATAATTTTATGAAACGACAAATAGCATGCTAAAAAATCTGCTTTCGAGAAAATAAAAAATAGAACACACATTATATATATAAGAACCTAACTATTTGTGACATATTCACTCATTGTTTTTGAGTGACAGAAATTTAATTTTAAAAAACTTTATAAAAGTAAGAAAAACTTTATTATACACTCATGCCATTTAAAAACAATGGATAAATGTGTGAGAAGTGGACATGATTAAATAAATAAATAAATAAATAAATAAATAAATAAATAAATAAATAAATATATATATATACATAAAAAAAATAGACATGTGTATATAGGTCCAAGCGTTACAACTTTTGATCAGTTTCCTCAAAAGCTCATGAAAATAGAGGATGTGAATGGACAAGCAAATAAGGATTAAATGTACAAGAATACTGCGGTCACGTGTGCGAGAGAGAGACAGTGCTCTTTACGTTAAATCCATCGTCTTAACAAATGAAAAAGAATCAAGGAAAATAAAAAAGAATTACATGCACTTTATTAATTTCTATTGATGAAGCTCCATCCTCACTTAAGCCAGAGAATTTGCAGGCTGGTTCAGATTAATGGTCTTTTCTTTCTATCAATGAATCCATCCCGCAAATCCAAAACGAGCCAAACTGAAGAGACCCTCTTGCAAGACAATCAGTTCCCTTGCTGACCCGTAAATTTTCGATCCAAAACAATGACAAACACATAAAACAAGAACAAGAAAACCGTGTATTAGAACATGAACAAATTCATGAACTCTAACTCTTCAAGTCTGCAGAGTTCATGAACTTGGTCAGGTTCCAGCCCAGTTTTCTACGACCGTGGGCTAAGACATGCTTTGTACTAATGAATTGCTACCAAACACTGAATTCACCCCGGCGAGGAGCCTCCTGTTCATCTCATCCTCAAAGATTTCCTAAATCCGCCGCTGACTATGATGATCAAACCCAATCATGATTAGGAGAGGAAGGAGCGGTGGTGTACCTAAGTGGAGACTCCCTCCGCAGCGGCGTCATCGGCGGATTCAGAAGCGACGGCGACGACGCCGGAGTTACAAACGGCGTCAACCAAGGAGAAAGGATCTTTTCAGGATTAACTGTAGAAGGTTTTTCTTCGTCACCACCCATGTGATCTTCCAAGGAGTCCATTAACTCTTGCTTGCTCTCTTCCTTGATGCTGAAAAGGAGGGTGGTGGACGGCAGAAACTTAAAGGAAGGGCTAGGCGACACTGCCGAAATATAGCCTCCGAATGAGCCCACAAGACCGGCCTCGTTATCGAACTCTTGATCTCTATGACAACCACTGTTGTTGTTATGATCTTCTTCTTGTTCCTCTTCTTCTCGCTTTGATGGGGATTGGGAGCATCTGAAGATTAATGTGATTGGTTTCTTTGAACAGAATGAGAGGAGCTCTAGGAGGAGTAGCGATGTGAGTATGGCAAAGGCGACGCTCAAGCCAATGGCAACACCAACCAGGGTTGCCATGAGAGAGAGATGATTTGTCTGTAAAGATACTAACGCATGCAGAGTTGCTAAACTTGGTGGATAGTCTCTCTCTCTCTTTCTACAGAGAATGAAATATGCTTAATTTCATTCATGCCTTATTTTTATTGATCAATTTATGTAATTAATGATAGAGATTTGAATTTTAAAAACAAATTAAATGTCTATGTTATATTTATTTTTTCATTAAATGTCAATGGTATTGAACAGGGTTGCGGTGAATTTCTGTTAGTGAATTTAAGCATGAATTGAATACAACGGCGGATCTACATGTAGGGTGGGGGCGACCGCCTCAAAAATTTGAAATTTTACAAAAAGACCTACGTTTTCCAGTAAATATATGATTGAGATTCATCCTTCACCTCTCCTAACACGAAATATATACAATCAAGGTGAAGGTGAAGTATGAGACCGAAAACATGGCATCGAAGTATGATCCAAAAAGTCTGTTCATGCTCATGCAAGGTGAAGGTGACCCAAAATATGCGATCTGATTTTGAGCCACTAAAACAGGTGGCTAACGTGCAGCGGATCAATATGGTATGATGAATTACTATGTGCTGGTATGAGAACGGTATAATATGCAATCAATGCAAACTGACGAAGATTGAATAATAAATGCAATGACCAATTAATATTATGCTGTAAAATATGTATCGAATATATGCTATAAAGTAACATGGAACAACTAATATGAAATATATGCAACTAATAATTATGAGACATAATATGGAAACAGACTAGAAATATTAAATAGAGACAGTTAATATGATTATGCTGCAAATTTAATGAAAATTAAATAATGAATGCAATTAAGTTAGGCAATAAAACCTGAAGATCCATGCGCCTCCTAAGGAATTGATGTTGGACGATCCCCTTATTGATTGATTACTCTCAAAATTGCACACTGAGAGAGAGAGAGAGCTTTTATTAACACTTGAAGGATCTAGAGGTACTGGAGAGATGGACTACAGGGACTGAGTCAACTAGGGTTAAGTGGGATAGGTTATTGGGTCGAGTCAAGCCAAGCTAGATGAATCTACACACCCCAAACGTAATTAATTTATTTAATTAGATAAGTATAAAGTGCAGATAACGAAATAAATTAAACAAATGTAAATGATTAAATTAATGGATAATGATGTTGATTTCCATAATCCATAAAATATCAAAATTTTTAAGCACATAAGTAGGTACCAAAAAGATTCTTTTAACACCATTTCCCACGATTTTCATTAATTCATATGTGTTTCCACTAATAAAAGAACTCTAAATCCATAATACATATGAAAAAGGACATTCCCGTATATGTATATATTGAAACCCCATTTATATAAGATATATACTTTAAGCCCATACTTAATCTCGAATATGTATGCACGGGCAAACCAAATGAGATTATATATATTTGTTTATTACAAAATGTTCATGACTCTCAAGTTTTTCAAAATACATAAACCCAAATACCTATATGAATTACCAAATGTATAAATGAATGTGTATATGCAGAGATCAACCTTTACATTTATATGCATCCAATACACACACTAATTAACATATTAAAATCCATGTGAATACATATAAGGTGTAAAGTTAACACATCTAGGGCTCAACTCGATAGGCTTAAGGCTAAACAAGTAAGAATGGTCCAAAAAGAGTTGGTCAGGTAGGTTAATTAAACTAAGATTTGACTGTCAGCAATCAAATGTACCTCAAGAAGGCTGGATTCAAGCTCTTGGGGGCCCTGTCTAGGCTTGTAATAAGTGGCTCAAGGTGGGGCACATCGTTGACATCATGCTACCGTGGGATTCTCTAGGCCAGATCTCATCTTCCTGGTGATATATCCAAATCCATATATGCTGAATTCTTGGACAAAATGGATTTGGACCTGGATCGAGATGGATTTGGATCCATATATGTGAACGTATTGGACTGATGCATAATAAGGTTAAAATTGTGAACTTTCCCTCTTTAAAACTATCTTCATTTGGCTCCTTGTGAGAGAGATAAAGTTAGGACATCCGCCGGTCATTGATTGTTATAAGAAAATAACGTAGAATGCATAGTTGAAAGTTTAGCTTTGTTGTCTAAAAGAGTGTTGGTTGTTCATCTAAGATACTTAACTTGGGGTATATTCCTAGAGGAGGGAAAGGAAGATCCATATCCATTATTGATCTAATTTGTGTCTCATTATGCTTGATTGAGCAACTCCGAGAAATCTACACTCGGGCAAACACACACACACACACACATAGAGAGAGAGAGAGAGAGAGAGAGAGAGAGAGAGAGAGAGAGAGAGAGAGAGAGAGAGAGAGAGAGAGAGAGAGCATGTGTGCAGAGACTGGTTGATCTTGTGGTGGAGTACAAAACACACTAGTTTGTGAAATCTGGAGCCTAAACTCGCTGTTACATAATCCCTCTATGTATGCAGGCAATATAGTATATTATACTTATTATTTTCTGACTTGACTTTACACTGCTAAAAATAAAACGTGACTTAAACAAGAGGAAAAGCCATTTTGACAAAAGAAAAATGAAGCTGCTTAGACAAACCAAGTTTGTTGATTACCTCTTATATATATATATACATATATATACATATATATATATATATATATATATATATAGAGAGAGAGAGAGAGAGAGAAACTGGTATACGCTAGCACCCTTAAGTAATAGCAAATTCAAATAAATCTCAACCATCCATCTTGAGATTTGAAATTTAAAAAGAAAAAGTGCCTATGTAAATAAAGTGTACCTACAAAAAATATGCATGTACTTTTTAGATTCAAATACCGATCATTCGTCCCCAAACATGGATGATTAAGATTTGTTTGAATTTGCTAGTACTTAAGGGTGAATAAAGTATACTAGTTTATATATATGTATGTATGTATATACAACAACAACTAAGCCTTTTCCCATAATAGACGGGGTCGGCTACATGGATTCTTTGTTTCCACAGATCCCTATCGTATGCCATGTTAGCAGATAACTCACAATAAGCTAGATCATTTTTTTATTGTTTCTTTCCAACACTTTTGTGGTCATCCTCTAGCTCTTTTAATACTTTTCAAATTTAGTTTTTCTAACCTTCTTATGGGTTCTTCTTTTGATATTCTTTCTATATGTCCAAACCATCTTAAATGATATTCTCTCATTTTATCTTCTATTGGTGCCACTCCTAATTTGTTTCTAATAACCTCATTATATATACAGTCTTTTCTTATATGACCACTCATCCATCTCAACATCTTCATTTCTGTCACAGACATCTTTTGTACATGTTTATGATTAACTGCACAGAACCATAAAACAATGCAGGCCTAATTGCTCCTCTATAATATTTACCTTTTAACTTTAATGGTATCTTCTTATCACAAAGAATTGCTCCTCTCTATTTTAACCAACCAGCATTAATTCTATGCGTAACATCTCCATCAATTCTTCCATCACTCTGAAAAATTGACCCTAAGTATTTAAAACTTTCCTTTTGGGGAATGCAATGTGTGCCAATTTTAATTTCTATGTCCTCTGAAGTAGCCAAATGATCAAACTTACATTCCATATATTCTGTCTTTGTTCTACTAAGTCGGAGGCCTTTGCTTTCTAATGTTTCTCTCCATAGTTCTAATTTTCTATTAACTTTTTCCTTAGACTCCTCCACTAATACAATGTCATCTGCAAATAACATACACCAAGGTACTTCATCTTGAATATGTTTTGTTAACTCATCCATCACCATTATAAATAAGTATGGACTTAAAGTTGATCCTTGATGTAACCCAATATTAACTTCAAAGAAGTTTGTCGTTCCTTCATGAGTCCTCACACATGTTTTTGCACCATCATACATGTCTCTTATAAGGTTAATATATGTCAATGGAATACCTCTTTTTATTAAAGTTCTTCAAAGAACCTCCCTCTGTACCCTATCATAAGCTTTTTCTAGATCAATAAATATCATGCATGTAAAGGTTTTTCTTTTTTGCTCTAAAATGTTCTATAAGACGTCTCAAAAGGTGAATCGCTTCAATAATAGATCTGCCTGGCATGAATCCAAATTGGTTCTCTGTTGTACTTGATATTTCTCTTAACCTACGTTCGATAATTCTTTCCCATAATTTCATAGTATGGCTCATTAACTTGATACCTCGATAATTCACACAATTTTGAATGTCTCCCTTGTTCTTATATATGGGTATAAGTGTACTTGCTCTCCATTCCTCGGGCATCTTTTGGTTTTTCCATATTTCATTAAATAGTCTTGTGAGCTAAGTGATTCTTATGTCTCATAGTATTTTCCAAACTTCTATAGGAATATTATCTAGTCCTACTGATTTACCACCCTTCATATGTTTAAGAGCCTCTTTGACTTCATTCTTTTGAATATGTTGGTAGAAATTGTGGTTTATATACTTTTCTGATTTGGCTAACTCTCTTAAGCTAATACTAACATCTTTATTTTCATCAAAAAGCTTATAAAAATAGTTTTTCCATATATGTCTTATATCATCGTTTGCCACTAGAATTTTTTCATCCTCGTCTTTGATGCATCTAACATAATTAAGATCTTTAGTTTTCTTATCTCTAGCCCTAGCTATCTTAAAAATATCTCTTTCACCCTCTTTTGAGTTGAGTTTCTTATATATATCCTCCCAAATTTTAGCTTTTGCTTCACTCATGGCATTTTTTGCTTTCTTCTTTGATTTCTTATAAGCCTCTATAGTTTGACTAGTTTTCTTAGCATAATGTAATTTGTAGCACGCCCTCTTTGCCTTGATTTTATTTTGCACTACTTCACAAGACCACCAAGCTTCTTTTTGTGCCGATACACCTCCTTTAGATACACCTAAGACATCTTTCGCCACTTTCCTAATATGTATAGCCATATTCTTTCACATATCACAGGGTGTACCAACATAATTCCAAACATCTCCTTGAAGGACTTTCTGTTTAAATATATCTTTTTTCTCGCTTTTGAGGTTCCACCATTTAGTTCGAATAGTTCAATGCACTCTTTTCTTCTTTATCCATTTTTTTATTTGTAAATCCATAACTAAAAGTCGATGTTGGGTGGTTAAGCTTTCTCCTAGAATTACCTTGTAATCTTTACAACACGCTTTATCTTTTTTTCTACAAATAAAGTAATCAATTTGTGTTTGTGATAAGCCACTCTTATAAGTAATTAAATGTTCATCTCGTTTTTTGAAGATTGTATTGACCATAAAGAGATCAAATGCCATAGCAAAATTTAAAATCTCCCTACCTTCCTCATTTATATCCCCAAAACCAAAGTTTTCATGAATCCCTTCATATCCCAATGCCTCTTTACCGATATGTTCATTTAAGTCTCCTAAACAAATCATCTCCCTTTGTGGAATATTTTGAAACACCTTATCTAACTCTTCCCAAAAAGTTGTCTTTATACTATCTTCTAGTCCTACTTGGGGTGAGTAAGCACAAACTATATTCAAAACCTTTGCTCCTAACACTAATTTCAACGTTATGATTCGATTACCATATCATTGTATGTCTACTACACTATCCTTTAAATATTTATTTATGATAATACCAACTCCGTTTCGAGCCTTTTCTTTACCTGAGTACCATAATTTAAAACTTGTATCCTCTATCTCCTTTGCTTTTTCTCCAACCCATTTTGTCTCTTGTAAATATAGAATATGAATCTTTCTCCGAATCATAGTATCTACCACCTCCATTAGTTTATCGGATAATGTTCCGATATTCCAAGAACCAATATGAATCTTATTATCTAGGACTAGCTTCCTTACTCCCCGCATCCGTCCATAATCAAAATGCGGAGACCCTCTCTGAAAATTATTCACTACATTCGGGCGGCAATGTAGCAGAACTAACTTCTTTACCCACACCCGTCCATGATGTGGGAACCCTCTCTGCAATTGATTCACTACATTTAGGCAAAAATGTAGTGGCCCTTGTTTACTTATTACTGCATTCGGGCTCTACAGCACATCGCTAGGCGGGAACTCCCCAAAGCAATGCTCATAATTTTTGTAATCTATGTTATAAAAATCCGATGAAGTTTTACGCTGGTTGTCGGAAGCCTAACACAGAGTTATATATATATATATATATATATATATATAAATAGAGAGAGAGAGAGAGAGAGAGAGAGAGAGAGAGAGAGAGAGAGAAACTAGTTCGTGCACACGTCTGATTGCATGCACCTTCCGAACACTTTTTAAGAACGTAGGTATCATTTAGAAACTTAAAAAGGGTGCTCAAAGAAAAGGAAAATGGTGCTGAAAGTTCAATGGTGTATTCCCATGTATTGAGAAAAAAACAAGGGTTTCAGAATTAGTAGAATGAAGGCATATTGTATGAAGTATAAGTTTAGTAATTTTATTGAAACAAATAATATGAAAGTTAAAATTGGTAGGTAATGCAACACTGGAAAGGAATTTTAAGTACTTAAGATTAATGTTTAAGAGAAATTGAAAAGATCTTATATATAATATCAACAAAGTTTGGCTAAAAGGGAGAGTTGCCTTAGGTGGTTTGAATAAGTAGAAGTTCTAGTGAGAAAGTGCGAGAATTAGACAAAGCATTTTCAAAGAAGAACCGTGGAAATGAACTTTTAAACCTAAAATGGACTATATAATACAAGATCGAGCGCTATGGCGAAATCCATACAATTAACCCTTTCAAGTGCGGGAGAAGGCTTGGTCATTCATATGTGTGCATGTGTGCCCTCCCTCTCCAAACACACACACACACACACACACACACACATATATATATATATATATATATATATATATATATATATATATATATATATATATATATATATATATATATATATATATATATATATATTGGGTTTTAATTTGTTTGATTACATGAATGGATGATTTATATTCAAAAATGAAAAAAAATGGAAGTTGCTTTTCGAAAAATAAAAAGTATGACAGTTTTCTTTTTTAACGTAGGCGATCCATCTCTCCGATGTTTGCAGAGATGATCTAACATGTGCGTGGTCTAGCCACACTCTCTCTCTTTTATATAAAACTTTTCACATCTAAAAATACTTAACCTGGGGGTCATTAAGAAGAGAACATCTTGTCGAGGCAACCCAATGATCCATGTTCTATGGTTTTTCACACAGTAGTCGTATTCCATGTTCACTGAAAAAATGATAACTTATGCTTTCATTAAAGATAACTCAATAGTGCAATACATATGGTAATGATAACTTATGCTTCCATTAAAGATAACTCAATAGTGCAATACATATGGACACTTAATATAGAAGATTTGCTTTGATACTAATGACCAGAATACTTTTACGCTTAAACAGTCCGCCGTGTGGGAGGCCGCTATTTGTGTAACAGAAGCTCATCGATCAATCCCTTCGATCCTGTCTTCAACGTCTGAATAGAGCTGCTTCAGCCTCTCAAGGTTCTCCTCCGAGGTCTCCCAGTAGCCACGGCCATTGGCCTCCAAGAAGGTCTGAACCAACTTCCGGAACGAGTTCGGGTTGGTATTCATGAGCCTCTTGAGCATCTCTTCATCTTGAATGAATGTGGAGTTTGCTTCTTCATACACCCAGTTGTCTACTTGACCAGATGTAGCACTCCAACCCACAGTGTTGGTCAGCCTCTTCTCAATCTCCCTTACTCCTTCATATCCACTCGACAGCATTCCTTCATACCATTTTGGATTGAGAAGCTTAGTCCTCGCGTCGAGCCTCACTGTCTCAGCCAGTGTCCTTACTTGTGCATTGGCAGTAGTTGTATCAGCAATATAAGCATTTGGTTTCTTCCCATCCTTGCGCAGGTTCTGCACCAGGTTCGTCGGGTCTGAGTCGAAGTAATGGCTCACATCTGTAAGCGAGATCTCGGACGAATCCAGATTCTGAAAGGTGGCCTCTGCACTGCTGAGTGCCATTTCAAACACCTTGCGCTTCTCCATCATGCCGATCCCGGGCGCATCTGAATCGAAAGCAAAGGATTTCCTGCTAAGATACATGTCTTGGAGCTGCTTCTCATCGTTCCATGATGAATTTTCAACCGCAAGATTGACATTTGAGGAGTAAGAACCAGAGGCATTGGAGAAGACTCGGGTGGCAGCCTCCCTTATGTTCACTCCGAGTTCCTTGGCTTGCTCAGCTGCATGTTTCCTCACAAAGTTCATCTCCTCTGGTTCATCAAGCTCGGCTACCATCTTCACAGCGCGATCCAAAAGATTCATCTGCAAATGCATCAGCCGTAATTTGGTCATTACAGTGAAAAAAATGCAATGCAGCAGTCACTCAATGAGCCCGAGTTTGGATTCTTGGTCTTGAGATGTAACGGCTCTCTAGTGCCTCTGGTAATACAGTAGGTAATACAATAGTAAGCATCAAGAAGATAAGTTCAATTTGGGAAGCTTGATTTACCTGATTGATAAAGAGGTCTCTGAAAACTCCAGAGCAGTTCACAACAACATCAATTCTCGGGCGACCAAGTTCTTCAAGGCTTACAGGCTCAACCTTGTTTACACGCCCAAAGGTATCAGCCACAGGCATTACACCAACCATCCACAACACTTGAGCCAGTGACTCGCCATAAGTTTTGATATTATCAGTTCCCCAAAGAACCAGAGCTATTGTTTCTGGGTACTTTCCACCGTTATCGGCCTTCTGCCTCTCCAATAACCTATCAACCACGATCTTGGCACTTTCCATGGCTGCAGCTGTTGGAATTGCCTGAGGGTCAAGAGCATGAATGTTCTTTCCAGTAGGCAGAACCTTAGGATTCCTTATAGGATCACCACCAG
The DNA here is from genome assembly GCA_036023115.1 of Brasenia schreberi. Classification (NCBI taxonomy): domain Eukaryota; kingdom Viridiplantae; phylum Streptophyta; class Magnoliopsida; order Nymphaeales; family Cabombaceae; genus Brasenia; species Brasenia schreberi. Next base: position 5,015,947 of record JAYKKT010000080.1, read on the forward strand.
GACCAGGCTCAACATAGCTGCCTTCAAGTGCTTGTTTGAGACTTCCAAGCTCATTGTCAGCTACAATAAGTTGCAGACACTCCCCCAAGAACTCGAAGAGTGTCCTTAACTTCTCCTTGTCGGCACGGGCGAACTGGGTTTTGGACAGATACTGTAACCATGGCTCCATGATGCCAAAACCAAGAACAGATCCAAGTTTTTCTGCAACATCTACAACCTGACCGCGCTTATTGGTAGTCCGTTCAACAAATGCAGAAATAGCTCCCCGTGAAGCTTCAGTAATCTGTCTAAGGAGCTCAACGTCGTCCAGAATTCCTTTGTCACTTCCTCTGTAAATGTCTTGGATGTCTCTGTTAATTGCCTCGGAAAGAATTGCGGGTAAAGCACGTATGCCTTCTTCTGCTCTGTCTAGGGAAGCAATATTAACCAATGTTGCCACTGCTTCCATTGCTGAAGGTGGCTCTCCAATGACATGGAGACCACAGGGTAAGAGCCTAGACTCGATTTCCATAATCTTTCGGTAAATGTTACCAACGACAAGGTCTCTCTCTTCGGATGTTAGCTCGCTACCTGCTCAAGAATAAATTGAAGGTCATAAGCCACGCGATTATTTACAGTGTCAGAAAGAGACAAGAACAATACCAGAAACGTTGAAAAACTTCCTCAAATGCTTTGAAAACGACAGGGAATTCAGTTATTTCAAGATAGGAATTTGACTATTGGCGTTACCAAGGCATAATGAGCTCACAAGCTTTTGCCTAACCTTCATTATTTTATATATATATATATATATATATATATATATATATATAGAGAGAGAGAGAGAGAGAGAGAGAGAGAGAGAGAGAGAGAGAGAGAGAGAGAGAGAGAGAGAGAGAGCGGGTTTATTGAAGTCTGAACGCTCCACAACTCATTATCTACAAATACTTCTCAGTGGCTGTAGCCTAATTTAGACTCGAAGATCGTCTTCATTTTATAGGAAAAAGAACTCCCAAAACTGAATTAGGAATTTAGCGGTGTAAGTCGCATTCATATAGTGCTACATAATTATCCAGGATTCCCATTCAACACCTGTAACACAGACAACTCTTGCTAAGCCATCTAAATCGATCTAGTTCCCCTATCTAGAGCATTGCATTCCTATCATTGAACGTATACATGAGCATTTCGTAAGAGTTTCACGTAATAAGAAGCAAGCGGCATCAAATTTAGAATAAACATTTTGATTTTCATTAGTTTAGAGTGTTGCAGGAAGAAAGTTTACCTTCCTCAGGCAGGGTGACATCCTTGTCAAGGTTGCATTGCTTTGCAGTGCTAATAATGCTGTTGACAATCTGCTGGCCGCGGCCCGTGTCTTTGAGGGACTGGTAAGAGGATATTAGCTCACTCAACTGCTTTAAACCCTTGTACAATCCTGCATTCTCTGCTGGAGGGGTGAGGTAGCTGATGGTGTTTGCATAGCTGCGTCTCTTAGCAATGGTGGCCTCAGACGGATTGTTTGCAGCATAATAGTATATGTTTGGTATGTTCCCAATGAGACTATCAGGATAGCAAACATCACTCATTCCAACCTGTTTTCCGGGCATGAATTCGAGTGAACCATGCGTCCCAAAGTGCAGCACCGCATCTGCCTTGAAGATCTTTTCAATAAATGAATAATATGCAGCAAACCCATGATGCGGGCTTGCGGATTTCGAAAACAGAAGGCGCATGGGATCGCCTTCATAGCCAAAAGTGGGCTGGACGCCGATGAATACATCGCCATATTGCTTGCCATAGACTAACAGATTCTCACCATCCGAATTGAGGTTTCCTGGTGGCTTTCCCCAGCTGTCCTCCAGAGCCTTTGCATAAGGAGTAAGGTTCTGATACTCCCTAATGCTCATCTTGTATGCAATGTTAAGGTTTGGACTGCTGAACTTCGCTTCTTTGTCGTGAATTACATCTTCGACAAGAGCTTCTGATGTCTCCGGCAAGCCGTCGACATTGTATCCATCTCTCTTCAGATCCTGAAGAACACTAAAAATGGAGGAGAATACATTAAGGTATGCTGCTGTTCCTACATTTCCCTTGTCTGGAGGGAAACTGAATACAGTGATTGCGATCCTCTTTTCCCCCTGCAGACACAATTACGTAGGCATTACAAACTTGACTAATAAAATGTACTTCAAGAATAAATAGTATTACTATCAAATGCTTGAAGAGCAGGAAGCATTACAATTGGCCAAAATATGACAGTTAAAATGGGAAGTGCCAAACAGAAGAAAAGGAAGGCAGAAAAACAATGAATTGTAAATCAATCTGGATTCACTGCACGTACCTTTGGTTTCCTTTTCAATTCTGCCCATCTAATAGCCCTGGTGCACAGCTGCTCCACCCAATGTAAGGAACATCAAGCCTCCTCAAAGCCTCAACCGCCCTTGGATGATCCTGCACTTGCAGGGCCTCCAACAAGGGCAAATCCAGTGAGCGATACTACGGAATTTACAAATGGTTTCTTAGTAATTGGCTCAATCAAGAGCCTCTCCACTGGCCCTGAAAAGTCAAGCCCACCAGCGAAAATTGGAATAACCTTAGCCCCGCTAGCCTCTAGTTCCATGATTACAGCCACATAGTGACCTTCATCTCCAGTGACAATATGACTCCTCTGCAAAATGAAACCAATTACTGGCGCATTTGAACTCTTCAGCTTCTCATTAGCATCCCTTCTAGTTCCATACCAATTCAAATACTCTTTCACATCATCATACATACAAGGTGCTAGAGGGTGCCAAATCCCACTGTTCAAGTACAAAACCGGCTCCGAATACTCCATCTTTGTCCCTTTCAATGCTGGAACATAAGACCCAGAAATCATTTTCAGGAAATTCTGCAAATTATCAGGTGAACCACCAAGCCAGAATTGCAGGCTAAGAATATACAGCCTAGCATCCTGGGCCTTATCATTTGGCAAATACTTCAGCACCTTTGGCAATGTCCTCACTAGCTTCAACATGCTATCAGCAAACCCAGCAGAAGACTGCTTCTTCTTCTTGAGTAGCTGGAAAAAGGGGCTCTTGGATTGCCCAAGCTGTGATATGCTGAAAGACCCCAACTTGTTCAGCCTCATTACCTCAGGCATTGATGGGAACACCAAAACTGCATCAAGCCTGTCCCTTTCTTTGTCCACTGCAGCCTTAACCATAAGGGCAAGCTCCTCCACAAAAATCAGAGACCCAATGAAAATATTAGCATCTTCCAAATCCTTGCAGAAAGTTTTATACGTGGATTCAAGACGAAGCTCCTCCACCAAGTAACCCACAACTTCAGAGAGAGTGAAGTGAGAAGGAACTACAGAGGCCATGAAAACGCACCCTTTCCCTCTTCACTGACCCTTTTTCAGCTTGTTGGTTCAGTTCATGAGCCTCTTTCAGAGAGAGAGAGAGAGAGAGAGAGAGAGAGTCTTCTGAAACTGAAACAGAATGGTTGCAGTAAAGATGGGTGCTTGTAATTGTAAGAGGAAAACTATATGAAGTGTGTGGCTGGCCTTATTGGGAAAAAGGGAGCCATTGATTGTGTTTTTGTTTTCAATATCTGGGCTTTTTGTGGGGGCCTGAATGAATGAGACGTGGCGACCTCACTGACTACAAACAAGATGTGGGGCCCACATATCTCTCTTCCGTATGTGGGTCCCATATATCCTTCATCCGGCGAATCCCATCAAGTTGGCCGGATTTTCGCTCAGACAGGATGACCTTTGAAACGCTGCTATTGGCTATTAAGATTCTCATGCACAGAATTCAGGCAAGTTCTTCGATAAGGAGATCTTTTTCTTTTCTCAAATTATATTGCAGCAGATTTCTCATATGCCAATACTATTTGCATACCACAAGTTGGTGTTCTGTGTAGATACTTTCGTCTACTGGTAGGTATTTGTACAAGTATATACATCGCGTACCACTTGTTCTTTTGATACCTAGGATTTTTCACTTGATAAAGAAAAAGAAGAAAATTGGGGACATTTAAACATTGGCAGATCTACATTGAACTAAGGTGGGGGCGCCCATTCTACCCAAAATTCAGAAAATAAATAAAAAATGCTATATCTCATGGTTGTATAGTTCGCCCCGTCTTAAACAGCCTGATGGCCTATTAGCGCCACCTCATACAGCTGAATCCGCCATTACCTTGCACCATGTTATGTTACCGTAATTCTTTGAGTCGAAAAAAAAGTGGAAGTGGGTGATCTGGTAAAATAGAAAGACTAGTGCAACATAAAGTACACGGATGGTTTGAGATCCATGGTAGCAATGGAAGGGGAAGAAACTGAACTGCTTGTGTTTCAGCTCGGTTCGTGTCATGTTTGTTTGTCAAAGGTTTGCGAGCTACATGAATTAAACATGAGCCGGCTCATTATGCTAACTGAGCCAAACACGTCCTGTTTGTTTCTTGACGTTTTTCATGAAAACTATATGTTAGTTTAGATTTTAGCTTTGATGAATAAATCCATGTTTATTTTTGTAAACCTAAAGAACAGAATGAGGTGCACAAGCAGCCCATGTTGGCTTCCTCAGCTTGTTTAGTAGAGTCTTGGTGACTGGTAGAATGCGCATGATTCTATCGACTACCACAAGATCTGGATCTGGATCTGGACCTTAAGAGTAGATTATGAGTTTGAATACAAATGCACATCACAAATGGATGGAGTTTATTCTGAAAGGCAAATTCAATAACCAAACTGCATTTGAGGTAAAAGGAACTTGAAGGTAGAGTCTGTGTTTAGATTTAAAATAATTTTTTTGGTTCGTCAATTTGTAAAATTCATTCACAAGGCAGTGCTCCAGTTTTGAATTTGTAGCAGCAAATCAAGATCTTAAGTATGTAAGTGTGGTCTCTTATGCAGTCAAACAAACCGTCTCTTTCTTCCTCTCTCTAACACGGACTAGAATGTGTCTTGTTGACAGCTTCACCAGATCAAACTAATCCCATAATAGGTAAACCAACTTGGAGTTTGATTCAGAGTTGGATATGAAAGACCAAATCCATATTAAAAAAGATGCACTTTAATTGGATTCGTATATTAGATAAACATTTGAATTAGCAAAACTGCAATCTAAGTCTGACCGGTACTTGGTTGGGGTTTCAGATACTAACTCAAACTAATCAGGTTTTGAGTTGGATAGATAACAAAAACCAGTTGACAGCCCTAGAAGTTTGCACCGAGGGCGAAAAGGGATGGACTGGATCCATTTGTGAACTCGGCCAGGATATGCAATTTGGATCCAAATCCAGCAAATATACCAACCAAATATATGTATGTTTTGCATCTTGGTCTCATATCCCTATCAAGGAAAATGTTCCTAACAAGTTGGAGTTACATTTCTAAGTGGGTCCTGTGGAATTTCTTTGAGAATAAAATGAAGATTATTTGTCTTGTCTTGTATGAACACAACGAATCCTTTTGAAGCATCAGAGCGATATAATTCTCTATTACTATTCCTGTGCGTACAAGTATCTTATTCTTCGTTGTGTATGTTAATGGCTCTTTGTTATTTATATTCCATACATCGAAGAGCATGCCTACTTCATAATTTGGAGGTGCTTCTTCACCTTGTTGATAGGTTTCATGTGTCATGAGGAGAATCATGAATTTTGCATCTTCAACCATAAGAGATGTAGTTCTCATTAACAAGAGCAGTAACTTCTTGCTGGGGGCAGGATGAGAACAAGGGATTGGTCGGCGGGGACGGCCGGGGGATCACGCTGCGGCGGTCGCTACTGAAGGGAACAACCCCTGAAACTCGCTCACCTGCAAAGGGCATTTAATTAGCAGCATGGCCTAATATATTGCCTACGGATTCAAATTCTTTGTTTGGTGAGAGTATCGTTTCTTCAGCAGAGGTTTCAATTTTGTTTAGGAGGGTTAGTGATCATTAACAAGGGTGACTAGCAATGCATGGCGAGGACATCAGTCTTCTGCTGTTTTACCGAATATAACACTTTGAGAACGTGATGTAACAATCCAAAATGGTGTGCAGGATCAGGTATTCTCTCTCTCTCTCTGGTTCCAACATAAAAACTTTCAGTAACATAGAGAGAGGTACAAGAAGCTCCTCAGATAAAGCAAAAGCAAGACGTATGGGAAATTTTCGCAAAAATATATTCATCCACCAATCTCTTAAGAAGGTATCCGAACTTAAAGTACGCATCAATCTTAGATTGATATTTTGATGACTCTTCACAGTCTTTGACAACATTTTTGAATACCTTTTGAATATCTTCAAACCGAACTACCGTGTCGGAGGCCTCTAAGGCAAAGTCGCTCTGTTAGTGAGACTCCATAGTCCATAGTAGATGTCCAAACACAGAGTAGCCAGATTGGTAGTCACCGGCATCAAGGCAATTACAGTACCCGTTACTGTCTCCTTCATCCTGGGCACAACAATAGAGTTCTCTCTATATACATATAAGAGAGAGAGAGAGAGAGAGAGAGAGAGAGAGAGAGAGAGAGAGAGAGAGAGAGAGAGAGAGAGAAACAACGGTTCGTGCTTAATCTCATTCATACTTAAATTCATTTAAACATTTGTATATGATTGGAATTTGTATTTAAAAAATACAATATATTATTGTGCATCACATACAAAATATCAAGAGTATAACGATATAATTTTGTTTTTAAAATTCACACTCCTATGAGTGCATGAATTTGGGTGTCCACATGTCGCACCAAATTTCATATCTGACCCGATTCTGGATCCAATTATCCAGATCCAACAAGGAAAATAAGATCCAATGATTTTTTTGTTTAAAGTATTATTTAAAAGGGAGGCAATTGCCGAACGCAAAGCCGAGAGCTGAACCATGTCCTCCTCTGCTTCTGCCTCTTCACCCGCCGCCACCGATGGCCCGCCTTCGACCGAACGCAATGCCTTCTCCCACACGCCTTTCTACTGGTTCGTTATCCTCTCAAACTTCTTTCCTCCCCAATCCAATTTTCTTTGTGGGTTCGTTATCGTTTTTAGTAGTTAGATGGTGGGTGTTCGTGGGATCGATTCATTCATTTCTTTGATTTATCGATATTTTGGCAGTTTAGAAATGGTGGTTTATAGTTTCTGGCTATTATGCATGTCGATCTTAGTGTACCTACGTTCTTGAGGAGATGGATTGGCCGCCACTGCTTTCTATGCCGATGTTGTTAACTATCATGTTCTTGACGATTAAGATAAGATAGACACCTGTTGTTCCTCATGTAGAGGAAGTTATACCTGTAAGTTCCATCATATAGTAGTGACACAAGAAAGTAATCGATAAATTCGTCTATGAGAGTAAGGAAGATGAGTATGATTTGCTTGACTGACTATGGGTGTGACCTATGTCATATTTACGGGTATGCTGGAAGCTGCAAACGGTACAATATATCGCCAACTTATAGTTCACGTTTCCACTAGGCAGCTTACTTAAAATTCATGCCGCAGGAAGTACACATATATATAGAAAATGAGATTTAACAAAATTCATAATGTTTCATGAAAAAGGGAAAACCAGATCTTTGTTGGCTATTATTTATTGAAGAATTAATAAATGATTGATCTTTGTTAAACAACAACTACAACAACAACTAAGCCTTTCCTCATACTAGATAGGGTCGGCTAGATGGATTCTTTGTTTCCACATAGCCCTATCATAATTTGTAGAATTCATGGTAAATAAGTCCAACAAAGTTTTATACCCCTCCTCCTTTAGCCGGGCTTGGGACAGGTCATGCAAGGGTGATCCCTTACATGGGCGGAGTTAAATGATTGATCTTTATTAATAACAAAAAAACTAGCAAAAGGAAAGAATCAAATGATAAGCTAGCCACATCTGATAGCATATATGTAGCTTTACCATTATATTACATGTATCTACCCAATAAGATATTTCACCTTAAGATACTTGTGATCACTTTAGAGAATGTGGGAACTTCTTGTCTTCTGCTAGAGAAGATGGTACTTGTGAATTCTAGCTCTGATGCATGTGAACAATCATTTACTTCTTGGGATTAGGAAAGACTATATCGGCAAATTCCAGACCATGCCCACTGACTAATCAATGTTGAAGGTTTGGAAATTAGACAAATTGGAGCATGTTCTGCTTGAAACTTGGGAATATAGCTCGATGTCACAAAACTTGTCTTAGATTTGATGATTGGAAACTGACTACTTTGGTGTTATCATGACTTGGAGATTTTGAATGGAGAACACTCTACTTACTATAAATGAAAAGGAACAGGTGAACTTAGTAGATTTGCTTTAAGAGTAGTGGATGTCTGGATAAAATATTATGACTGCATCAAATATCATGATGATAACAACAGTCACATGTTTAGCTTGGTTGCTTGCAAAATATGCATCTGATGATTGGGCTTGAGTTTGGTGTGCAAAACATGTTTAGATTTGTGCAATGGATCATGGGACGCAGGAAAGTAGGTTGTTCTCTTTTTCTAACTTGGTTCCATTCTTGATACAAATAAAGTAATAGTTGAGCCCTTCTAGAATGTCATATGCCTTCTCATATACTTACAGTAATTGTTTTGCCTCACTTTTGCAACTCCAAGATTTTTTGCCTTCTCATGAAATAAAATATTATGAGCACCCTAAAGCCTTCTTAGCATAGGGACTAAACAATATATAAAGACATTATATTTTAGTTATCATGATCTATATAGTCATTCAGATTCCAGATACATGATCAACATACTTGCAAACTGTTCGCTAGTCTATGCTTTATGATGTTCACCCATTCGACATCCCCTAAGCATGCCAAATGTAAAATGGCTACTGAAGGAACACTAACTTTTTTCTCAGTTTCAGAGATTTTTTAAAGTTACATTTTGTCTGTTGTGACAAAAGGTCCTTGTTAACATGTTTGCATTCTGCACTTTAGCATGCTTTCAACTCTTTGACTGTTTGTTTACTTAGTATTATCTTTAAGCCTCTTCATAAAACTACACCTTCTACAAAATGATTTTACAACCTCTTCATCACTCTACATTTTATTTGTTTATAGAGTCACTCTTGCATTTTGAGTTCTGTAATGTGTATAATTGTATTATGTGTTTTACTATTGGTTGTTTAAGGTGTTCCGTGGGAGCATTCTTGAGAACTATACCATTTAGATGTTTTTGAATTGAATTTAACTTGTTAACTGTGTGGTGCCTGAGATGATTACTGCACATTGGGAGGGTTACAATAGAGACTTGTCAATTGTGTGGTGAACAAACTGAAAATGATATATGAATCTTAGGAGGATTACCAACAACCATTAGAATATACAAATGTGGGAAGAGGGGGGCTGGAGGGGGGGGAACTGATTTTGTCAGACACCTGTTGAATACATTAGCTTGAGTCTTCGGGAATCGTACAATCTGTACTACTATCAAGGTGGGGTAGATTAGTTGGAGTACATTTGCCTTTTGTCCATCGATTTCTTTTGTTGTGAAAGTGAAAAGCCAAAACCTAAGATGATGCGTCAATCATTTTCTGGCAGTTTTATGTATCATTTCTTAATTCTTGGAAGTCTTTCATACCTAGGTTTGAAATGGAATTTCTTGCCGTTGTTTCTAACCTTTACCATCCCATCTTCTCTCCTTTTAGATTTTCGTGGATCACTAATGGCGTTCTCTTACGTTACAAGGTTTAGCAACCTGGACATACATGAATACATATGTATGTATATGCAATGTGTGTTTGTTATACATTTCAATATTTCAAGGACCTATTATTTCATCCTTGTTTAATCCGCCTGTATTCATATTAAATCATGGCTTTACTTTTATTTTGCATCAAAAACTGCACTTGAACTCAAATACAACAACAACAACAACTAAGCCTTTTCCCATACTAGACGGGGTCAGCTATGTACTTGAACTCAAATAGATACTATTTATCTTATGGTTGATTTTGTTACTAAAATTGCATTTTCTACAAGATCCTTGCTAATCTAATTACATTTAACTGAAGGATGATACCTTTTACATGCAATATTATGATCTTATTAGTTACTGTGTTTGGTTGCTGGAAACTATATGTTTTGAGTCATTGACCTATAAAATTAATTTTATGCACTATGTTGATGATTCCCGTAGTTGGATTTCTTCAAGGACTTCCAATTCTAGTTCTAGTTTTGAAGTTTATGGGGCAACTCATGCTTGCTAAGCTTTGATGTAGTGAGGAGAATGTCTACTCACTCTGCAAACAGTTATGTACTTCTGGGTTCGCTGTTGTAGGAGGTCTCGACCTTTTTGTTGTTTTTATATCTAATGACAGGAAACAGGCAGGTATTTTCATTTTCCCCCTCTGCATTAGCTCTTTATATACTTACCTGAGAATGGCATTGTTTTGGCCACTGCCCAAACTAGAATGCATTTGATCTGTCTTGCTGCTTGATTATGTATGTTTCTTTGTGAAATACAAAATGGTTTTGATGGGTTTTGTTTGCTTGAACTCTCTGATACTTGGAACACATATTACTAATTTTAGTATCAACTACCGAATTACTATTGTGGGACTTTAAATGATGTTGCCCCCGCAACGAAGAAGGCAAGTGCTTGAATGGGTGAATGAGATTAATCTGCATTGCTTATTTATTAAATCAAAGGTGCTAGAACAAAATCATCCTGCCCCTTACAGCTTGACAGTTCATCTCTGAACTTTTTAAAACCTAACTCAACCGAAGAGAGAAGATGTCAACCAAAATGACCATCCAGATCCAGGTCCATCTTCGTGGTTACAACATCCTAGTTGTTGCCCCTTGAAGCAATGGTAATATGATGAGTACAGTTGTGTGCTGAAGATGACTGCACCTATCTCCAAATGGCAAACTTTCCATCAGAAATAGTAACTTCCATGTGTTGGGGAACTCCAGTAGAAAAAAAGAACAGAAACTGATGAAAATTCATTGTAATTTATGAACTGTTTGGCGTTGATGGATGTTCATTGCAGGTCAACTTTTTGATTGTTGTTAGGGGCATCAGCGTGGACCATATCAAGCTATATCAGCATAAGTGCCCCCAAAGGGCAGCATAGGTTGCACATTGTAATAGCCACGTCCAAATAGATAGCGGCTATGTGATCGTGCCACAGGACCTCAACACATTTTTTTGTGCATGCCCTTAAGTCAGGAATCTGAAGCCTGCCTAAGAGTGTTGTAAGATACTAGGATATTCCTAAAGTGAAAAGGGCTTATTGTACTACCGGTTGTACTATTTGGTAGTCCCATGATATTCACAAGTATGCGTTACATATTTCTGATAATGCCCCCTGGGTATCTGTCTCTGGAATGACGTAATGAAAAAGTTTAGTACCATCACCTCCATCCACAAGGCGATGTGGGATTGACATCCTCTGACCTGAACAATCTTGCATAAATATATACATGAAGAAGACCATTCTAGACGTATCTATTTAGAGAAGGCTATGTTATACAACCCATGTGGGAGGGTGAGTTACTTTGCAGGTACATGTCTGCATGTTTAATGGGTGCAATAAATCATAGTTTATTCATTGTTTATCAAAAGAATAGTGTCTTCAATAAAATACAAGTTTCTTATATCTTAATATCTACAACTTTTTTAAAGTGAAAAGTAAAAAATCAATCTATCAAATTAATACAAATATCTCCCAATGCTTCGTTAGATGCACCCATTTTGGCTTGCTTATATAGTGGATAGAACTGGTGGTTATATGCATACCTCTTGTTCCATATAATTCTGTCTTAGATTTGACTGTTGAAAGATTGGGCATATGGAACTCTCAGTGGTTATTAAATAGGATCACAATCTATTCCATGACACTGCACCCTGGCCTATGATTGTTGCCTTTGGAGATTGCTTTCCTTAGTTCATGCTTTCGCATGATCACAAGCTTTTCTGTAACATCTCCTTGTGTCACCATCTGACAGATATGCATATCCCCATGCTTATGTAGTATTAGTGTGTATATTTTATCTTTTCAACATAATTATAATTTGGGATTGTGTCCGATAACTTCATCAAGAAAATACTATGTTGGAAAGGACTCTGGTGTCTGAGACTGCAAATAAAGTCAACAAATAACAACAACAACTAAGCCTTTCCCCATACTAGACGGGGTCGGCTACATGGATTCTTTGTTTCCACGGAGCCCTATCATGTGCCATGTTAGCCGTTAACTCACAATAACTGCAAATAAAGTGAGAAACAAAATTACAAGCTTGTAATGGTGGTTCTTATTATAGTTCGGCAAGATGGGGCAGCCCTTAACCTAAGTCACACAGACACTTCTAAGAGGTGGAGTGTCGACCTCGACACGGGTGCGACACCGACACCGACACCGTATCGGTGCGGCATGGCAAAAAAAAAACGTAATTTTTTTTTTAACTCACGGTTTTGCCATCTATAGTGTATTTATCCTGGAAAACCTAATCAAAGAGGGAGTAATCCGTGAAGACGATGAAACCGAAGATTCTTAGTCGACTCGTGACCTTATCTCTCATGATGACCGCCTGAGTTACCTCACCATAGTTTCCAAAATGCTCCTTGAGCTTGTCTTCCATCATCTTCCATGAAACTCCGCTGATGAACGTAGAAAAATATCTCAACGCGGACCTTTTTCACTTTCTTTTGTGTGGATATTCCACGCTTCAAAATCTGGTATCGATTTTGAAGTTCGGGTCTTTTTGGATAAATGGGTCCGGATAGTGAAGATTGATTTGTGTATTATGATGAAATTAGTAGTTGTTTACATTTTATGTGTTTTGCTTTAATATAAAGTTGTGTACTTGCTATTGAATATTATATATAATATATAATATTATATACCTTAGTCGTGCCGCTGCACTCAAAATTTTTGAAATTTGCCGTATCCCGCACCCGCACCTGCACCCGTGTGACATATCCCTTAACAAGTATTTAGTCTCGTGAAAATGGATATATGAGTACTAAAAGTATTGCTTTGAGAGCATTTCAGTTGATTGTACAAAGTTGAAGTCAAACTTGCTGATGACCTTGAGAGCACTTCAATGGCCTCGCAACTTTTCTGATTTGCTAGCTAACAATTCCTCAATTTGTATTTTTTGGCTTTGTGTGTTGCTTCATGCCTGTCAGTGGTCATTATCTAAATTGAAGCCTTAAGGATCTGATGAAATGCATTAATTGTTATGTTGCTGTTCTAGCAGTCTGATTTTATTATGCATCAATATTTAGGTACCATTATGGCGTCAAAAGGCTAGCCAGATGACTAATGGACTTGTAGTATGGGATTATCATGTGCTCTGTGTTCAGGTAAAGATGATGCCACTCCGTACTTGTCAGCTATTGATGGTTTCAGTGGCAACAAGCTTTCTTCTGAATTTGACTAATCTTTCATTGATGGGGAATAGAAAACTGGAGAAGGAAATGCTCCTGATCTCGTGTGGGACTTGGACTCAACCCTTCCATTTCCCGTTTCATTAGTGCAGTATGTGCTTGAAGCCATCCAACCGTTGGCAGGTCTGAATCCATTCTTTCACAGGTGGGACTATTTGTATTGACAATCTTTGTATTCAAACTCAGCCAGCTTTTATAACTTGTACACTTTTTTCTTGGTATGGTGTCATCTCATCTGCCCTCATGGTCTATTTTCTTGCTTCCAGGCTTTTCAGGGTGGTGCATGCTCCACTTTTTCTTCATTACTTTGCATCTGATCGAAGACACATGAAGGGTGCAGATGGGAATTGGACTGCTGCTCCTCCAAAATCCAGTCCTATTGTTGCTGCTGGTATGTATGTAGAACTCCACTTTCTTTCTGATGATTCCTGGGGGCTACCTGATCCAAGTTTGACCTTGTTTGAACAGCATCCCAAAAGCTATGAATTCTTACCTAAAGCATCTTAGAGAGTATTATTAGGTTGAAAAGGCCGAATCATACACCAGACTTGTAAGGCCATCAAGTTTTTCCTGGGTATTCTGAAATGATGTGACAAGTGCATATTCTGGCAATTTCGTCCTTTATAAAATGCCTTGTATGATCATGCCTTGTATTTTCACACTTAGGGATCTGAACTTGTCTCGACTTTGTATTCCAGATGGTACCGTGAATAACCTTGATCAGTACATGTCAATTCAAGCAGCGGAGGTTGTGGCCACGGTGGATGATGCATTGCATAGTGTATTCCAACAGCCACTCGGTGTGGTGATTTCTGAAGCACAGTTCACTGAGTTCTTCTCAAGAATTCGACTTAACGTGCGTAAAACTAATCAAGTTCAGAAGGCTGGTGCATTGAATTGACAAAGAGTGCTCAAATGATGCTGTCGATGCACTGCATATAGAGGATAACTGACATGCCTGCTGGTGTTTGAATTGCTGAACTTTCTCTTTTGAATGTTGGGTTGGTTCCGGAGAGTTCTTTCTTGATCCTATGTACCACTGGTTGGAATATGTAGCACATCTTGGAACTTGAGTTCTAATTTGGTTCTCATGATTGTCATACAAACATCAAGAGTTCTCTTTAGTCTCATTTTGGGGAGCATGAAGGGTGATGTTCATTTTCATGGCATTTTTAGTAGCGATATCTAAAATTCTTCCTCTTTTCTCGTTTGGAATGTCAAGGAAATGTGTCATGGTTTGTGCTAATTTTTTACATCCACTGAACCCAATAGCTCAGGCTGTTGAACCTTGTTCAGTTGAACGCCTGTGACTGTCAGTCTTTTATCAATATGGGCATCAAACCATCTCAATTGTTTGATTAATGGTGTAATCGAGCCGAGTCTAGCTCAAGTACAGCCAAGCTCGACTCTACTAGAGTTCGATGTAGCTCGAACCTCCATTATGAAGCTTGGCTCGAGCTATATTCGAGCAGCTTGATCTAAGCAGATTACACGAGTTTAAGATCATTAGGTTCATAACATGACACAGAAAGGGGAGTAAAACAATTTTAAACAATGGGTGGAAACCACGTGAAACGAGAGAGCGGATGTCTGGAAACTAAGTTGAAAGTGGGAGTGGAGTGGAGAAGGTCCCGTGGGTGAGATTAGTTATATATTATAACGTATGTACAGCTCAAATAGGATCATAAGCAACTTGAGACGAGTACCAGTGTAAACTTGGGCAGATATTAGTGACTTGAGCTGAGCTCGAGTTCAACAAGATCGACCTAAGTTGGAGTTCTGTCGAAGCAATCTCGAGAAGCTTGGTTCACTTGCACCCCCCCACTTTTGATCATTATTTTGGGTAATGTTTTAAATATTGCATCATAGCCCACATCATTAGGGGATATCTATACTAGATTGGGAAAAAAATCAAGATAATTGGAAAAATGCTGTCATCGATGTCTAAGAGTGAGACTTCTTCTTTTTCCTTTCATTTATTAGATTTGTTATCTGCCCTTAGTAAATCGAAAACAGGTATTCACAAAATGTCAAAATGGGTACGAATACAGCTTCTTGTCATAAGTCTTATGAAACAGGCAAGGGGCCTAGGAAGCTATAAACTTCTTCGAGGCATGTCGACTGCATGATAATGACATGCGTGGTTAATGCACTTATTTGGATACATTCAACTGAATCCTATTAGTTTGCAATTTCATGTGTTCAACACTTTATACTAACTCTGCCCATCTTGCATGGCCGATCTCAAGCTCGAATAAAAGAAGAAGGTTGCCTCCCAACCAATGTAAAAACTTTGTCGGATTTATCTAGCATAGAATCTAGACATTATTATTGTTATAATACTTTACACTAACTGACAATAATCATCAGTTTATAGATGCTACATAGAGAAACAGTTTTACATCAATCCGTTTTTTTCTTTGGATTAGGCAAGCTGGGTTTAGGCGGAAACCTACTCAATATGCACTTCGAAGGAATGAAACTTCGCACCTTCAACTTGAAGGCTTTTTGAGTGGAACCTCGAGCTCTAGCTCCATCAGAGAAGATCCATGATTTTCTCGGGTACAACAAAACAACAAAGTTTAATTGGAGCTAAAACATGTAATGTACTTCAACAAAATGCAAGCATGTTCGAATTGGAGAAGAAAAACCAGAAAAAAAAAAAGCCAAAAGCAATCCTTCTTCTTGTTTTATGCAAGGGTAGGTTACATGAAAACTTGATATCGTTCTGATTTTTCTTGGGTCTGTGGTGCCTGATGACCCTTGACTGAAGGCAAAAGCCTTGGAATAAAACCATTCTCTTTTAGTAAGAAATTTAGCTGGAAAACCTCATACACGGATACGTGCACGAACAGAAGTGGATTAAACATACCAATTCAGAGATTTGTCCTTCCACACAGGACTTAACCGATGCAAGATCAGATTATCTAACAAACAAGGAACGGATATAGAAGTAGAAAAGGCTGATATGCATTTTGTAGTATTGAATCGTTCTTCCTTCATAGAGAGCTTATAAGACTCGGCCATGCTTGCTGGAACACAGGTTAGTTTGTCAGCACCAAGCATAAACAAATACCCATTGTCGCTTCTGGAAATATGATCATTAAACATGTCCATAAAGCTCCTAGACATATAAAATGTCCATTATTGAAGAAAGCTGCTCGCACAGCAAAAGCATCTTCAAAAGATTATGATGCCTATCTTCAACCATAGGGAGGAACTGTTAGAGAATAAAATCGGGTCACAAATAGGACCCGTGCAGATCTTGGTTCATACTTTATAATATCTGTAGTTCTTAATTAATAGTAGGGATAATTTAGTCATTCAAGTTAGAATCAGATTATATATATTGTAATTAGGGTTCTGTTATTGATGAGAAAAGAGATGGCAGCCCCTTGTGGCACAGAGAGCCTACTCCTGTGGGTGGGCAGATTGGATGGTTCTTCTCCCATATACCAATACTTGTAAGTATCATTGATTTTCTTAATAAAGTTTATGTTTATAACATGGTATCAGAGTCTTATAAGGCATTAAATCACATCTTTGAGAGGACAGCCTGCCGCCAATCACCAGAAGCATCGGTGAAGATTGTGTTTGGTGAAGATTACGGGTGAAGGCTGATTGTGTTTGGTGAAAAATGCTTGGGTAGATTGATTATATTTTTTTACTACATTGTAAGAATCATCAGAAGACGTCGAAAGACATCTTAATATTTGAATCTTCAAAGGTGGGGAAATAGTGAAGAGCCTCAAATTATGACTATCATGGACCTACGATTTCAGTCCATAACATTTATATACATGGCTGGAAAAGAAAAATGTATTGAAAGTTTCTTTTGGGTTCCTGAAAATTCTATAAATGAGAAAATGGAAAACTTTCAGATCATAACAACACGATTAGATGGAAGGAATTATTTGGATCTAAAGTGGTCAAGGTCGGTGGAGTTGGCAGTGTTGGCCAGGGAGAGATGGAGATGGGCTCACCTTAGGTCAAATCCCTTGTCCTTCCACCCATGATCCTCAGTATTCTAATTGGAAGAGGAAAGACGCATTGATTTCTTCTTGACTTCTCCAATCCATGATTCCATCTATTTCAAAAACCTTCATGCTTCTTTACTATGCTCATGACATTTGACTTGCTGTTTTTGAAGCGTATTCCAAGAAAAAGAATGTAACAAAGGAATATGAAATATTGGAAAAATCAAGAAATGCAAACAAGGAACACGTTCTATCAGTGATTACTATGTTGACCTTCGTGGTTTGTGGGATGAACTTCTTTTCTCCACAAATATTAAGTGTTCTGCTTGTTACACTGAAAGGAATGTGGAAACATAAAAGAAGAATGTATTTGACTTGTTGTGGGTGTAAATTCAAAATTTTAATCCATAAATATCAACATCCCAGGTCGAGAAGATCTTCCTTCACTTTGGATAATCTACTCTCTATTAATTCGAGAAGATCACAGGAATCTTGAGGACAACACTACTAATACTACTGAACAACATGCACTTAAAGTTAGGGCATATAGTTCACAATATCATGGAAGAGGTAGACAACAAAATCGTGGACGGGGCCATGGTCACTTCTTTCCAAAGAAAAGGATAAAATTGTGTGCTCTCACTACGGAAAGCCAAGACATTCAAAAGAAAATTGTTGGGAATTATATGGAAGACCTTAGTTTCACAGACTACATAATAATTCTGCCCATGTTTTTGAAAGTTCAATTACTAGTACAAATGGTATTCAGGAACCCACAAAGAGGATAGAAGGTATGAAAACCCGATTATTTGAAAATCAACAACCTACTTCATTCTACACTAGCACATGCTACACACACTATGAAGGATAACAAATTTTCTTCCTCTCATTCTAAAACTTAGATAATTGACTCTAGTGCTACCGATCACATGATAGGAGAGACTTCATATTTTTAAGATTAGTGACTTCTTCTTAAACAAGAATCAATAAGTTGGTTGATGACTCACTCATACATGATTGGACAGGGAAGTGCACTCACAAGTCTTACATATTTGAAATCAGTTTATCATGTCCCTAATTTTTCAATAAATCTTTGACATGTTGAATGAATTGTAGTGTAGCCTTCTATCCCACTGGATGTATTTTTCAAGATCTGATGAAGGAGAAAATCTTTGGTCGTGATAGTTTACAATAAGGATTATACCCTCTAGAAGACAACTTTTAGTATACTGCTTCATATGGTACTTCTACAACAATTGCTCGAGACAAGGAGATTCGGCTATGGCATTTTCGTTTAAGTCATCTTCCTGTATACAAGCTTAACTATGTTTTACACAATCTTAGGATTTAGTCCAAAAAATTCTATCTTGAATGTGAAGTATGTCAACTTGGAAAACACCACCAAGCACTTTATCCTTTTAGTGAGTCTACAAGATCCCAACCTTTTGAACTTTTTCATTCAAATATCTGGGGTCCTAGTCCAGTTACATTTCTATTTGGTCAAAAATATTGTCTCCTTTATTGATGATTGTACACGTTTTGCAATTGTTTATCTAATAAAATCAAAAGCTGGGGTTTTAACTATCTTTTTAATTGTTCACAAGTTTATCCTCACTCAATTTAACTCTTGTGTGAAAGTTCTTCGTTCAGATAATGGGAGAAATATATAAGTAGAGTTGCAGGAATATCTAACATCCTTCATCAAAAACTTCCTCATATACACCTCAGCAAAATAGAATAACTGAAAGAAAGAATTAACATATCCTAAAAGTAGCAAGAACACTTCTTATTCAACATAATGTACCAAAAACTTATTGGGAAAAGTGGTTCTTATTGATGTCTATCTAATATATAGGATGCCCAATTCAACACTCAAAGTACATAGTCCCATAAAATGCCTTAGGTACAACAACAACAACAACAACTAAGCCTTTTCCCATATTAAACGGGGTTGGCTACATGGATTCTTTGTTTCCACATATCCCTATCGTGTGCCATGTTAGCAGTTAACTCACAATAAGCTAGATCATTCTTTATTGTTTCTTTCCAATACTTTTGTGGTCGTCCTCTACCTCTTTTAATACTTTCCAAATTTAGTTTTTCTAACCTTCTTACGGGTTCTTCTTTTGATCTTCTTTCTATATGTCCAAACCATCTTAAACGATGTTCTCTCATTTTATCCTCTATTGGTGTCACTCTTAATTTGTTTCTAATAACCTCATTATGTATACGGTCTTTTCTTGTATGACCACTCATCCATCTCAACATCTTCATTTCTGTCACAGACATCTTTTGTACATGTTGATGATTAACTGCCCAACACTCAGAACCATAAAACATGGCAGGCCTAATTGCTACTCTATAATATTTACCATTTAATTTTAATGGTATTTCACAAAGAATACCTGATGTTCCTCTCCATTTTAACCAACCAGCATTAATTCTATGTGTAACATTTCCATCAATTCTTCCATCACTTTGAAAAATTGACCCTAAGTATTTAAAACTTTCCTTTTGGGGAATGCAATGTGTGCCAATTTTAATTTCTATGTCCTTTGAAGTAGCCAAATGATCAAACTTACATTCCATATATTCTGTCTTTGTTCTACTAAGTCGGAGGCCTTTGCTTTCTAATGTTTCTCTCCATAGTTCTAATTTTCTATTAACTTTTTCCTTAGACTCCTCCACTAATACAATGTCATCTGCAAATAACATACACCAAGGTACTTCATCTTGAATATGTTTTGTTAACTCATCCATCACCATTATAAATAAGTATGGACTTAAAGTTGATCCTTGATGTAACCCAATATTAACTTCAAAGAAGTTTGTCGTTCCTTCATGAGTCCTCACACATGTTTTTGCACCATCATACATGTCTCTTATAAGGTTAATATATGTCAATGGGATACCTCTTTTTTCCAATGTTCTCCAAAGAACCTCCCTCGGTACTCTATCATAAGCTTTTTCTAGATCAATAAATATCATGTGAAGGTCTTTTTTTTTTGCTCTAAAATGTTCTATAAGACGTCTCAAAAGGTGAATCGCTTTAATAGTAAATCTGCCTGACATAAATCCAAATTGGTTCTCTGTTGTACTTGATACTTTTCTTAACCTATGTTCAATAATTCTTTCCCATAATTTTATAGTATGGCTCATTAACTTGATACCTCGATAATTCGCACAATTTTGAATGTCTCCCTTGTTCTTATATATGGGTATAAGTGTACTTGCTCTCCATTCCTTTGGCATCTTTTGGTTTTTCCATATTTCATTAAATAGTCTTGTGAGCCAAGTGATTCCTATTTCTCCTAGTATTTTCCAAACTTCTATAGGAATATTATCTGGTCCTACCGATTTACCACTCTTCATATGTTTAAGAGCCTCTTTGACTTCATTCTTTTGAATACGTCGGTAGAAATTGTGATTTATATACTTTTCTGACTTGGCTAAATCTCCTAAACTAATACTAACATCTTTATTTTCATTAAAACGATTATAAAAATAGTTTTTCCATCTATTTCTTATATCATCATTTGCCACTAAAATTTTTTCATCATCGTCTTTTATGCATCTAACATAATTAAGATCTTTAGTTTTCTTATCTCTAGCCCTAGCTATCCTAAAAATATCTCTTTCACCCTCTTTTGAGTTGAGTTTTTTATATAAGTCATCCCAAATCTTAGCTTTTGCTTCACTAACGGCCTTTTTCGCTTCCTTCTTTGCTTTCTTATAAGCTTCTAAAGTTTCACTAGTTTTCTTAGCATAACGTAATTTGTAACATGCCCTCTTTGCCTTGATTTTATTTTGTACTACTTCACTCCACCACCAAGCTTCTTTTTGTGCCGGTACACCTCCCTTAGATACCCCTAACACATCTTTCGCCACTTTCCTAATATGTATAGCCATATTGTTCCACATATCACAAGGTGTACCAACATAATTCCAAACATCTCCTTGAAGGACTTTCTATTTAAATATATCTTCTTTCTCGCTTTTGAGGTTCCACCATTTAATCCGAATAGCTCGATGCACTCTTTTCTTCTTTGTCCATTTTTTTATTTGTAAATCCATAACTAAAAGTCGATGTTGGGTGGTTAAGCTTTCTCCTGGAATTACCTTACAATCTTTACAACACGCTCTATCTTTTTTTCTACAAATAAAGTAATCAATTTGTGTTTGTGATAAGCCACTCTTATAAGTAATTAAATGTTCATCTCGTTTTTTGAAGATTGTATTGGCTATAATGAGATCAAATGACATAGCAAAATTTAAAATCTCCCTACCTTCCTCATTTATATCCCCAAAACCAAAGTTTCCATGAATCCCTTGATATCCTAATGCCTCTTTACCGACATGTCCATTTAAATCTCCTCCTAAACAAATCATCTCCCTTTGTGGAATCTTTTGAAACACCTTATCTAACTCTTCCCAAAAAATTGTCTTTATACTATCTTTTAGTCCTACTTGGGGTGCGTAAGCACAAACTATATTCAAAACCTCTGCTCCTAACACTATTTTCAACGTTATGATTCGGTTACCATATCGTTGTATGTCTACTACACTCTTCTTTAAATCTTTATTTATGATAATACCAACTCCGTTTCGAGCCTTTTCTTTACCTGAGTACTATAATTTAAAACCTGTATCCTCTATCTCCTTTGCTTTTTCTCCAACCCATTTTGTCTCTTGTAAACATAGAATATGTATCTTTCTCCGAATCATAGTATCTACCACCTCCATTAGCTTACCCGATAATGTTCTGATATTCCAAGAACCAATACGAATCTTATTTTCTAGGACTAGCTTCCTTACCCCCCGCATCCGTCCATAATCAAAATGCGGAGACCCTCTGTGAAAATTTTTCACTACATTCGGGCGGCAATGTAGCGAAACTAACTTCTTTACCCACACCCGTCCATGATGTGGGAACCCTCTCTGCAATTGATTCACTACATTCGGGCGAAAATGTAGTGGCCCTTGCTTACTTCTTACTGCATTCGGGCTCTGCAGCACGTCGCTAGGCGGGGACGCCCCAAAGCAATGCTCATAATTTTTGTAATCCATGTTGTAAAAATCCGACGAAGTTTTATGCTGGCTGTCGGAAGCCTAACACAACCCTCCTCCTTTATCCGGGCTTGGGACCGGCAATGCAAGGGTGATCCCTTACATGGGCGGAGTTCCATAAAATGCCTTAGGTAAGGAATAAAAAATCTTTCATATCACTCATATTTTCGATTGTACTTGTTTTGTTATGTCTACCTACCTAATTGCGATAAACTCGACCCTAGAGCCTTTAAATGCATTTTTCTTAGCTATTCAAATTCCCATAAAGGCTATAAGTGCTATGACCCAATCTATCAAAAAATTTATGTATCCATGGATGTCACTTTCTCAGAGTCTATTCCATATTACACTTCTCAGGGGAAGTCAATCACCTATGAAAATATGTTTCCTTATGTCCTTCCCTTAATTCCTATCGAGACAGAAAATACAGGTGACAAGGAAGAAAAGACAGGTAAACCAAAAAAAGTGGTTGTATACAAGAGAGGACCAAGGAAAATTATTTTCAACCAAGATCCTAGTGAAGAGACTACAACCACCAAAGATCTTTCTCTAGACTCATATCCTCAATCAATAGTAGAAGCATACTTGGAAATTCCAATTGTCATTCGCAAAGGTAAGTGTTCCTACTCATGGTACCCTATTTCTAATTGTGTCTCTTATGTCAATACTTTTGAAAATTATCAAGCCTTTATTATGAATGCTGAAAATATAAGGTTCCAACAAGTTTTAAAGAAGCTAATAGGTGGAGAGCTGCAATAGAAACCAAATTAAATGCCCTTAGTAAGAATAGTATTTATTATGAGTCTTCCTCCTAACAGAAATATGGTGGTTGCAAGTGGGTATTCACTATCAAATATAAGATAGACAACACAATTAAAAGGTATAAGGTAAGACTTGTTCCCAAAGGTTACAGTCAATCGTATGAGATTGACTACAATGAAACCTTCTCACCCGTAGCTAAGCTTACCTCCATAAGGATGGGATCCAATTAAGGATGAGATCTATGACAACTAGATGTAAAAAATGCATTCCTACAAGGAGACCTAAATGAAGAGGTGTTTATGGAGCTACCTCCTGGAATAAATATTAAAGAAAAGGAAGGTAAAGTTTGGAAACTAAATAAAGTTATCTATGGGCTGAAACAATCATCAAGAGCATGATTTGAAAATTTTAGTGAGGTCATGTGCAGCTTGGGATATCAAAGAAGCATAAATGATCATACATTATTCTTTAAAAAAGGTACAAAATTATTTATTCTTGTGGTATATGTAGATGATATCATTGTAACAAGTGATATACTGAAAAAATATCAAAATTGAAAAGGAACCTTAATAAGTTATTTGACTTGAAAGACTTGGGCAGACTCCACTACTTCTTGGAAATCGAAGTGTTATACTCCAACCAAGATATCTTCCTAACATAAAAAAATATATACTATGGATCTACTACAAGAAACAGATATGATTGATTATAAACATAGTGATACTCCTATGGAAGTGAATAAAAAATTATGCCTTTGAGATAGTGAAGAGTTTAGAGATATTCACAAATACCATAAATTGGTTGGTAAACTCATTTATTTGACTATTATTTGTCTAGATATAACTTACATTATGGGAATTGTGAGCAGATTTATCATTTATGTACTCACCAACCAAGAACCTTATGTATGTGGTGTATCAAATTCTTAGGTAATCTTAAATCAACACTTGGAACAGGTCTTCTCTATACAAAATCATGCAAATTTAGTATTGAAATTTGTTTTGATGCCAACTCGGTTGGTTCCAGAGATGATCGCAGATCTACTAAAGGTTATGTGATAATACTTGGTGGTAATCTTATATCTTGGAAGAGCAAAAAAACAAACAATAGTTGTCAAATCCACTGCAGTGCTCATGCTATGTGTGAAGAAAAGTAGGTATCATCATTGATATGTGAGTTGAGATTTAGTTCTATACATCCTATACCTCACCAATTCAAATGACTTTCAATCTAGTGCATCATGAAAGAACCAAATACATAGAGATAGATTGTCATTTCATAAGAGCAAAGATATCCAATCAAGAATTTAAATTGGAGTATGTCAGGTTGTTCAAGTTGGGTGTTATCAACATCTTTCACCCAACTTGAGGGAGAGTGTAAGAGAATAAAATCGGGTCCCAAATTAGACCTGTGCATATCTTGGTTCATAATTTGTAATATATGTAGTTTTTAATTAATAGTAGGGGCAATTTAGTCGTTCAAGTTAGAATCATATATATATATATATATATATATATATATATATATATATATATATATATATATATATATTGTAATTAGGGTTCTGTTATTGATGAGAAAAGAGACGACATCCAGTTGTGGGCCTTGTGGCAAAGAGAGCCGACTCATGTGGGTGGGCAAATTGGATGGTTCTTCTCCAATATGCCATTACTTGTAAGTATCATTGATTTTCTCAATAAAATTTATGTTTATAACAGGAACTGGGAACGTCCATGTGAACAATTGAACAAGTCTCAACGATATGTTGATGTTGACAGACATCCTTGATGACTAATTGAATAGTACAAGATTCAGCTTCATGCCAAAGTTTGTCCCATATAGTGTATTCTAAATACTAAGAAACCTAATCTCTTCAAAGATATTTCCCTTAGAAGTGGATATTTTCTAGTCCGTGCATTTGACTTTGTGACGAAATTTCATCCTTCAAACAACAAAATGACTTCTGACTTTCTATCACAAGTGAAAATCAATAAATAATATAATTCACCTATACATATAACAATATATGTTAATAAACCAGCTCATGAAACCAAAAGATCATACGAACCAGGGGTAAAAAAGCTAGTAAAACTTCTGCAAGAAAAAAGAGCAGCCAACTAACAGAACCCAAGCATTCTCTCATTTATCTAACAGTAGCAAGCCACTAGGAGAAAGGTCCAAATTGGCAAGGATTGAATGACTAATTAAGGCTCACAAAGATGTGAATCAGGGCTCATGATCCAAACAAATCTGATTTGACTTATTGAATAAGAAAAGTTGTCTCAGTAAAACTGTGTTTGCATTAGTTTCCGCCATCAATGAAGAGAGACTTTCTTGAAAAGGAGTGCTGCTTAAATATCATGCATATAGAAATTCACTTAGGTTGCCAAATGAATTTAATTTCCAATCAAAGATGAGGTTAGTAGACAAAAATCTGATATTGCACAAGAAAGGAAAAAGACATGAGGGTATCGTTCATATTTGGAGAGTCAGCTAGATTGAGCTCGGTGAGGTGCTAAAAATTAGATGATGCACTTCAAAATAGATGGAGCTCATCAAGAAGGTGCTAAAAATTAGATGATGAGCATTTCAAAAGATATACAGGGAGGCCTCAAAACCATTGGAAGGAAATGCTAAAAGATGCTATCTTTTTGGAGTCTACAGCACAATGGTGACTAAGAATCCATGTAGCCAGCCCCACTATGTGAGAAGGCTTAGATTTTGTTGGACTGATAAGGAGCGTGTTACAATTTTGTTGGGCAATTTAAAATTTTAAAGGCTGGCTAATAGAACAGTAGCATAAACCAAGCCAGGAGAATAAAATAATTTGAAAATCACTACACAACCAAAAATCAATTTGAATTACTATGTATCATTATCCATGACTCCTCCAAATACAAGTGCCAATACACCCTTCCTTCTACAAGATCACACCTTCCCCATATGGGCACACTCGCTTTTCACAAACAAATAGGAGCAACATAAAAACGTGCTCCCAGAACAAAGAATAAGCAGATAACTCAGACCATGCCATACATGACATCTAACATGATAATACCCTCACAGTGAATGAGCAGGCGTTGATGAAAGCTATGCTGCACATTAGACACTGAAGGCCATCACTCTAACAACCAAAACATCTTACATGGAACTATGGCAAAACAACGTCCAAATATCATCTGTTGGACCATCTAGAAGAGATCTACCCTTTTCTTTTGCACGTCTTGCTTCCATTTTGGCTGCTGATAGAATGTTTCCTTCTTTATCCCAAAAACTTTTTCAAAATCCACATCTGATAGGTAAGACTGAAAATTTTGAATGAAGGTTAGATAAGAAAAGAAAGCAGAAGAAAGAAAATTCCAAATCATTATCAGATTGGGCCACTTTAGAAAGCTTAATTTTTAATTAAAAGTTTTTATCTAGTGCTTTAATCACCGGAATAACATTTTCACATCAACACCCTAAAGTTAAGGCATTTCCTCAATAAATACATTCAGATGATAAAGAGACTTAACTTACCTCTCTTCTCTTATAATCAATCCCAGTAACTGGATTAGTTGACCTTGCTTTAAGACGTTCATAGCTGAAAGTGCTTCCGCTGGTAGCAAACTCTTCCACCAGAGTTTCTTGCTTCTCCACTGTATCACCACCATTATACTCAAACAGGGATACAGACTCCTTGGCAACCACTTCTTGCTGATCTTCACTCACAAGGCTCGATGTGTTTGAATTCTTGCCATCTGTACCTTTTACATTTAAACACGCAGCTTATGAGCATCAAAAGAAATGAATGTTTCTTTACTACTCAAGTTTTACAGTAAAACATGACTTTAGCACATATAGGCCCATGATAGATAGTACAGCATGTTAACAACAGCTGAATATGTTAAGATGGCATTGCAATTTTCATGATCAAAACCAGTTAAGGTAAAATATTAGAAGGTCATTGAAGCAACACATACACTTAGAATGTTGTTGATTCTATAACTGTGAATGTTTGCACTAGAAAAAGGTACTTACAAATATATAATCTAAAGATGGTTACATAACCAAAACCAAGCCTTTTCCAATGCTAGGTGGGGTCAATTACATGGATTCTTAGTTGCCATAGAGCTCGATCCTGTGTGTACCAGATTAACTTTTAAATCTGGAAAAGAAAGATCACACATGCATGCTTAACAAACTCAGCCCCCACCCCCCCTTCTCTCTCTCTCATGTGTGTGTCTCCTGAGAGTGGCCAACCTTCTACCAGAGTTGATATAATGTAGCAATAGACCAAAGATGAAAGCACACACCGAGCATTGCAAATTATGCTTCAAGGTGACTGATGTTAAAAACTTAAGCTCCTATTTATATCATGGATGAGGCCAGAGTTGAAACGTTCTTAAGTGCTTCCAAAGACCGAAAAGAAAGAATCAGTTTAGCTGAATTGCCTGACTCTGTAGTGTCTTGCAAAGCTCTGAATCGCGGTGGAGTAGCTTCAGATGATCCCTTCCTTTCAGCAGTAAGAACCGATGACAGTGCAGCTACAGCAGCTGCTCTTTGAGAACCTTGTCCAGAAGAGTAACTAGCACGTTTTGGCGACGAGCTTTTGGTAACACTAGAAGGATTAAATGCAGAAGATAATGCAGCCAGAGCAGAGGCTCTTTGTGTTGGTCCCCCTTGTTTGCCATTAGATCGGCTAGTCCTGTCAGACTTCTGCAGCAGGAGACAATTGACAATAATATAATGACAAGGAGATCCTTTTCACATTAAATCAAGCAAGAAATTTGAACTGTCGCTTTATTAGCATTGTGCAAGGCAGATCTACAGATATGTTGATGTTAGCATGTATTGAGATTTGAGTCATCTAACCATGTGATTTGCGTCATGTAAAATATGAAATATAATCTTTTTGTTCTTGCTTTCTCTATAATTTACTTGGAAGCTGGATGCTTCCTCCTCATTGTAATGCCTGCCCTGCATATACAACGGTCCACTCTTGTGCTTAGTTATGTTTTTCTTCAAGCACTCGAAATATATCTTGATGAACACTTTGAGGTGCATTTGGGGACATTTGTTTGGTGAACATTAGTGAAATTGTTGTGATTGATCCTTGCGATTCCTTGCACACTCTAGGCAACATTCATAGGTAATTCTCACGTTGAACCACAACAAAATGCCAGAGACGTGTACAGACATGTACCAACAGCCAAAAACTTTGTTTACATGGCTTTGGAAACTCAGCCACAGAGAAGGCCTTTGTATTATGAAGGTGTTCAGGTATACCTCTGTGTTGTGGATTGCAGTTCCCAACAGTGATAAAAGCTTCTTTTGAAATGAATTTCCAGCAACCTGCAGTTTACAGTAGGATTCAGATAGGTGTAAAAAGTTACAGAACTGATCAAGAATACATGTGCTCATAGAGAAGACCTGGAAATTTCCACGGGAATTTTGTAAAGAAATGTGAATATCACAGGATGAGATATAGAAGGTACATGAAACATGCGTTCCAAAAGCAGAACAGAATGGAGCAATAATAATCTACTTTCATCTCCAGTCACTAGAAAAGGCCTTCATACAACAATATTCTGTTTCAATGCCCATCCTTAATCTGATGAACAAACCAGGATTTTCATAACGGATTAAGAGTTCCAAAACAGTCATAAATGGATGTATCTCATGAGTTCTGAAACAAGTTATAATCGAAAAGAAAACCAACAACAACAACAACTAAGTCTTTTCCCATACTAGACGGGGTCGGCTACATGGATTCTTTGTTTCCACAGAGCCCTATCATGTGTCCTGAAACAAGTTATAATTCGAAAAGAAAACCAGAACAATTTAAATGGATCTATCTCATGAGTCCTGAAACAAGTTATAATTGAAAAGAAAACCAGAACAATTTCATCATTCATAGAGGTCAAACTTGGATTACCTGATATGGCCCAACTTTATACTATAACTCATGAATGAAAGTTGGAGGAGATAACATCTAAGTTTTGGGTATGAAAGCTTCACACCAGGATGCATCAAAGTTTAGAAAATTGCATGCATAAGCAACATGAAATGTGCGAAATTTGATAGTATAGAAAGTCGACAAATATAATGCACTTTAACAAGGATGATTCCCTTCTTTTTTAATTACACATGGATGATTTCCTTAATGGAGCAGGCATATAATCCTGAAGCGGCATATATATTCATGTTCATCAGAAACAGCTACTCAATGCCGCATTTCTTTTATATCCATTTCGCAGTATAATGCACCACTGACACACATCAAACAAAAACAATGATGAAATTGAATCATCATAGAAATCAATAACTTGCCAATTATATTTAAAGAAAGAAAAGAAAGTTTCAGTTTGTAAGCATGATAAAACCAAATGCTGCATATCATTTAAACAACCTGACATCTCTAAACAAGGCTGATTGGCCAAAGTAAAGAGAAGAGAATAAACACATACATTGGCCTTAGCAGAATCCCATGAGAAGTATGCTGTAAAGAAAGAGGGTTCATTCCCTTCTGTGACCTTGTAAAGGGGAACGTCTAAAAGTAACCCTTCCAAAGCAGCTGCTAGTTCTATATACTTCTGAAATTGTTTCACACTTTCACACAATATTAGTAGCATTGCAGAATGGCATATTAATGATAATGAATATTTTGTAGCATTACCTGGCCCATTTCAAAAGCTTTCTGCTTTTCTTTGGTGTCTACGCACTGGCCAATCCAAACAAAGACCTCAGCATGTGTGTCAAGTATCATCATATCCTCAGGCAAGAGGTCATCTTGAGAAAAGTTATGAACTTCGGAGACCTTCAATTAGTATCAGATATAAATGATGAGTGCACCAAAGGCATAACCCTTTCCGCATATCTGCAATAAATTAATTAAGAAAAAACTCACCTCCATCTTCCCTGGAATAAGACAAAAGATACGTAAAGGGAAAAAGGTTAGCTTCAATGTTCAATTTTCATAGCAAGATGGAAAGCTCAGAGAAAATCCAGATAAATCATTAGCTTGATTGAAAGAAATAAAAATCGCAAAAAGGGGAACAACATCCACTTTTAGAAGTGACACTATGGAAAGTAGGAGATACCTTTTTTAAAGGAAAACGCATATAAATGAGGATCTCTCACAGTCTCTTGCACTATTTTCTTGCTTGCGTAACTCTGCTTACCACCAAGGGGAAGCCAGAAAGCTGAGGCTTCTGTTCCTTCTTTCGCATACTTCAAAGATGCCCCTGGCTGCAATAGAAGAAATTCTAAAAACTAGGTTCTATTGCAACATGAATATCAACCAGGTATATATTAACAGATGCAGTACACAAGATAAATAAAATTTACCACAAGAAATGCAATTGCAACCATGAATAACACAGTAACACAATATTGACATTACTAGATGATAAACAACATTTGCATATTCACAATGCTGCCACTGATGTCCAGGAAAAAGAAACGTCTCCCTGCGATTTACATTGCATATCCTACATAGAAGAACCACAAGCTCTTGAAAGATTCAGAGAAGTCATGAAAACACCTTCAGGAACTCAGCGACTTTTGCAGCTAACTGTTGTTGTTCAATAGTGCTTCCATTTCCATGCCAAGTAAATACAGAGGAGCCAGATTGCAGCACAAAACAATCAGTGGTACTCAAAGATGATGCTACCTGATCATAAAATTGTAAGCTGATGAGCATAATTTACTATAAAAGTGTTACCATGCAACCAATTAGCAATAAAAGATGCACAAAGATGTTACAAAATGCACCAGAAATGAATCTTCACAGATGAAAACCTATGTTCTATCAGGAAGTTCCCACAAGCAACAAGGCTACAGATGCATCAGATAAATCAACTCCTAGCGAGATCAAAAGATGGCGTCTGTGATGTGCAGGAATTAGCTACTTTTACAGGGAATAAAGGCAGCAAACAGAAAAATGAGCTATATCATTATCAGGGAAAAAGACGAGTTTAGTACATTGCATCATCCAGAGATATTACGACTCCTTAATTTTGGTTACATTAAAAAATAAGAGCATTATTATTCGACTGTCATTGTGATAAGGTTTAAAATTGTTCGTTTATAGAGTTACTTGAATGACCATATCACATAATAATGATCAAAAGCATATGCATATAAAACCTCAGATGGTTTGTGGAAGATCTGGACTACTCAAGAATATTAGACTGCACAGACCCCTTTATCAATGCAACAACATAGACCTGGATCACTGAAGCTTATGCATATATCAGTCTCCTGCAACTACTTAGAAGGCCGTTTATCATCTTGGATTGGACAAGAAAATAAGAAAGCTAACAGAGTAAGGGAAAGATATAAACTAGTAGGACTGGAACACACAGCATGAGAACATATTCTAAGTTTTTAACCGTATTGCACCAAAGAATGACAATGACCATGTATATTGGCATCCCCACATCATTAGATAATGTTTCACATGATCACAAAAGAAAAATTAAGATAGACTGATTGTGATAGTGTGAAGATCAATATATTGAAACTTTCTTTTCATGAGAGAGATGCTATGAGGATGGATAATTGAATGGCTTTGTAAATCTCCATTAGTTTTCATGAAATACATTGTGAATCCTTTAAATTACTTCCAGAAAAGACAGTAAATAATCATATTAGGAGTCTTTCATGTAATTGTTCATCCAAAAGTTTTGGATGCCAGTGATTTCACAAGTATATCACTGTCCAGTGGCAAGTTGATCTTGCAATTCTGTTAGCTGCTCCATGTCTTACATATACAGGTTGACTCTGATGGGTTTAATCGAATCCGATGACTTACATCTGATTGTTTCTTGCAAAGCAATTTCTGCACTGCATAAGTACAGATATCACACACTTGCGTAAACAATAACAGTTAACTTCATGGAGACAAATACTGAAGCAGCTTTGTAGAGAATAATACAAGCCTTACCGTATCGACTTGAACTGCCTTGTTATTATGCTCTAAGACACCAGACACCCGTATTAGTGCAACACCATCAGAAGCATATGTTTCATCACTCAAACCTTTATCTGCTATCAACTTCTTGTAACCAGAGCTGAGTCCACCCTGCATGTGAAGTAAAAAACTTGTTATACGATGGTTATATATGATGACCATATGAGCTTATAAATAATGTGGCAGACAAACTTCAACTATAAAGGAACAAAGCTGAATGGACAAATCAAAACATAATACCAATGAAATTGGAAATCAAATGCAGCATGACACCTTCCCTACCTTCAGCACGACCATAGGTTGAAAGAGTGCAATAAACTGTGGTGGCTCTTTTCCTTGAAAAATACGCCCCTGTAGGAAGCTCAAGTAGTTAGCACTTTGGATGTCCTTCAATATCAAATCTTCCATAAATTCACCTGAAGTTGTACCTGAACAGGTCTTCCCTTCAGAGAATTTGCCATTGTATTTGCCAATCGGGCTGCAGTTGCCTGGTCCTCCTGCAAGCATATATAAAAGTTTATTTGCAAAGTACAATCAATAAACACCATAAAGGGTGAATACAATAAGTTTTGGTATATGATGGAATCCAGAATGGCCAATAAATAGTCAATTGAGTATCAAAAAATGTTCAAAAAGAAGCTGATAGAAGTGCACTAAGAAACGTATCAAAGAAATGCTGTAGAAAAACAGTATTTTCATTGAAAAGTGTACACAAACAAAATGAAAAATGCTAAGACGAATACAGTCACATGATGCTTTGATTAGACCTCTTTGAAAAGGAGAAGTAAAAGGTCATCCTCAGTATATGCAAGCAGAACTTTTTAACTTGACAATTTGATCACTTAATCGCGACAAATGACTGATACCTGCTATTTAGCACATGCTCGTAGCATCAGAACACATGACGTTCACATAATGGAAGAACGCCAAAGAAAAGGAGCTATTACCAGGATGCTATCCTTTCCAAACCAACAGCACAGAAAGTAGTCCTCCCGCCTATCGCCAGGTTGGTAGGTATAAAGAACAATGTAACAGTCCCCACTGTAAAATTTACCAAGCTCTTCTTTAGCAAGTATGGTCTTGGCATTGCCGTTTATTCTCCAGGCCTGAAAGACAGTAGAAATGCGGCAAATGCCAGTCACTAAAATTTTGTTTAATAGTAGGCAGATAGAATCAACATGCACATCAAGAAGAAAGATTAATACAACGATAAAGTAAAACAACAGAATGAATGATGATACTGAGACCTCAATTTTTCCACCCTTCTCCAGCAGGGGAGGAACTTCCTCATTTACAGGAGAAGGAGCTCCTTTTGCTGCGCCCTTGGAATCTACTCCCTGCTGCTTCAGTAGTGCTAAACAACCCAAATCCATATTCAGCTTCTATCATGTGACCTATTATCCAAAAAAACTATCACTCTCAGCAAGTCCTTACCGGCTACCTTTCCTCTTCCATCTTCAGCAGTTGCAGTGCTTGTTCCCATTGGCCACACTCTGAATTTTGACTTGAATTCGTGTGGCTCAAACCCTTGAATAACCCGAATTACACGAGTAGATTTTGGTCGTTTTTGGCTGGATATAAACTCCTAAAACAGTAAACCAAGTTTTTAGGTCAATTTACAAGCTTTCAAACAACTGTGTACTAATGGTACAAGATAAAGTTTGTACCTCAGAAGCTAAGTTTGCTGACTTTCTTTCTTCAAGTTGTGTTACTCGGCCTACCCACACATAAACCTCAGCACCACAATCCAGTAGATAGCACTGATTGTTTTCAAGCGTCCCCTTGGACAGTTCTCCTTCCACAAGCTTCATCTGGCCATCAGATATACTACACCATGCAAGGGTCAACAACTTTCCCAAAATAAGATGTCATTAGGATACTACTTTCACAACAATGAAGAAATCAAAGGATAAGTCTCTTAAGAATGCTGCACACCGCATGTTCAGTAACAAGCCCATCTCATTGCTTCAGTTTAATTCACAGTCCCACTAACAATGCTTATTCTAGTAGATGGTAGACAAATCGTTGATATTTTTAAATGAACTCGAAAGAAGGTTTGATAAGTTTAGGGTTAAGCGACCCAAACTAGTACATGTTTGAGCAGGATTATGGTAGAAAAACTAGCTGATGATTTTTAAAAGCATACACTGTTATTGAACTCCTCATGTGTGTCCTGGAAGACCTATAGAGTTGCCAACCTAGTGGTTGGGTTACAGCAGCTTGATCATGAGTTTGACCCTATGAGACCCTCATATCTTCTTAACTGACCTAATTCTCTCCACAGACACACACACATGTCACCACCATAAGGACAATGTTGAAAAGCAAATATATTAACCGCGTTCAACATTGAGCTTGTCATTACTTATTTAAGATGCATCAATCTCCATGAAAAGAAGAAATACATTGTTTCCATTTCATGATTTAAAATGCATAGTCTCATAAAATAGTGAAGTACCTATAGAGCTTTCCGGTGGTAGTCTCCAAAGTATAATCATCTTCGCTCGCAATCTTTCTGCCTATGGGTGCAAAACCACCCAAGAGAACCCAAAATTCACCAGAATCCCCCTCTGTTAGCTTCCCATCATCTGTCAAAGACAGTGTCAGAAGGGTGATTCACTTCACTGCGACTAGGTAAATGTCTCCATTAGCAAAAAACTAATATACTGACCAATAATTGCAACAGCACACTTCCCTTCATGGTACTTATCCTTAAAGTATTGTATTACTTCCAAGGCCTTGGCTCGTTCTTGAATATTGGAATTTGCACCATTAAATTGATAGATCTTATTTTCAGTGTCCAGGATAAATACATCATCATGATTTAGTGAGGAGCGGGCAAAGGGAACCTGCAATTCCATCCAGGTATACTTCATCAATTTATTGTAAAGTGTATTATTTTTTCTTCAACAATTAAGTTTAAGATTCAAAATAACTGCATATTATGAGTTCCTTACCTGCTTTAGACGGACAACCCTCTTGCCTTTGCAAGTATATAATCTTGTTTCAAACAGCTCGAGCTCAGGCTTCTTAAACCCTGATGCAACACCACCTTCCAGTGGAATAATACAGGGTTTAAAGTATGATAAAAACTTGTCTGATTCATAGCCTTGCAATTCCCTATGTTGCACTGCACGACCTCCAAGTGCTGCATCAAGCTCAACTGTCTTGATTGCAGCAGCTCCAGCCTCATCCTAATTTCATTTTTAAGCATTATTGACAATTGAACAATGTTCTAATGCTTAATCCAAAATTTTCAAGAAGATGCATACCTGACTTGTGTCCTTTCCAAGCCAAAAGTGGATGTCATATAGATAACTTCCCCCTTTGCCGGCTGTAGTCTGCAAAAATTGCTTAAAGAATATGAATATGGCAAAAAATAGTAATAAAGCAAATCCTATCACCAACATCAACTTGCCAAGTGAGTAATCATGCACCATATCACTTGAACATGCTTTTGGAATCTAACAAATGCATTCAGACATAAAAAAATGGAACCAAAATAATCGACAAGCAGTGGTCTACTACATAAGGCATGATGGATCTAGAATACAACATAGTGACAAAAGCCACACAAGGAGACATGCCATGTTATCAAATAATCATAATCGAAAAGTTATAAATACCTAAATTTGTAAGCACTTTATTTTGTCTTTATGAAATCCTCAATGTCAAAAGCTATTCTTATCCTAGCAATGAATAAACTTAGAGGAGAGACAACAAGATAGGTGATCAAACACTCAACAATCTCCCATTAGAATGATGTGTTTGCTTACCAGAAACGCTTAGTGTCTCCAGATATTGCTTTTCATATAACTTTCACTTCCCAAATCTTGTATAACTTTGAATCGACTAATTATTGGCCAACTCTCATACTGATTCTCAGGTTTGATTCCTCTTCATGAAACCATGGATCACACTAAGATCAGACTAAGTTAGTCTGAGTCTAAGAAACCAAGTGGCAACTACAAAGTCCATTATGTCTAAAACTAAAAAGAACCTATGCTAAATTAGTATTAATGAAATGCACAGGTTCGTCATTGAGAGCAGTTGGACAAGTCAGTTACAGTATGTTACTAAAAGCCTAAGGAACAGATTAAGCCACCTGGAAGGAGCACAATTATTTAAAACATGCAAAAGCATTGCAGCAACAAAAGAAAGCAATAACAAGAGTTGCAGATAAGCTGTAGCAGTTGGATTCACGGAGTTTACTCAACAGATTAGGCCACCTGGAAGGAGCACAATTATTTAAAACATGCAAAAGCATTGCAGCAACAAAAGAAAGCAATGAGTAACAAGAGTTGCAGATAAGCTGTAGCAGCTGGATTCACAGAGTTTACTCCCTGGCCGATGCTACAATCAGTTCAACTCTCAAAAGAAACTGATAGGAAGAAAAGGGTAAGCAACCATAGCACAGAATGGCATAAAAGTGAGCAGACAAGCTGTAAAAGCAATAACCTCGTGATGGAAGAACTGATTGCTTAAATCATTACACGCTAGAGAAGAACTATGATCGTGATAAAATGCAGGTATAACTTTAAAGGATGTTACCTGCAAAACAATGTACGAGTCTCCGGTGTAGAATTTACCAAAGTCAGACTTTGGCAGTGGGACTGGTTGGAAGTTCTCAATTCTCCATATCTCTGTGCCACTATAAGAGGTTAAGTACAACAGAGATGATGATAAAACAAATATAAAATAGTTTAATTGGTAAACAAATCGCACTATTGGAAGGACTTGAAATGCAACGGCACTAATCCTCTTCAGTTATCAATAATTGTAAGGATACATTCTTTGACCAACTGCTTGGAATGCAGGATCTACATTCTTGGCTGAACCAGCCATTGGTACGTGCTTCCTTTATTGTAGGGATAAACAGGACACGCCTATCAGCTTCTTCTCAGAAATCCTATATATACTGTAGACCACCTGCAAATGCTTCAACTCAATAACCAATACCAATCTTGTACAGTTCTGCACAAAAGAAAATATAATAGAGAAATGAATCAGATGGCTCATGGCTTTAACTTCTTACCCTTATTTCAGTAGCTTTTTATCTTCAAACGGATCTTGTCTAAGTAATTTGTCATACCATTTTTAAACAATGATTGCATTTTCATAATCTCCGAAACAACAATAAAACCCACTTCAGAGGATCCCACAGGAAATGGAAGGAAATAAAGTTGGCAAGTGTCATTCACAATGTGAAATGGTATCATATGACAAGAATTAAAATGACTTGAATAAAAGCAATAATCACAAGCAACTGTAGGGGAGGAAAGTTAATAGGTTAACTAGCATTACTTTTACTAAAAGAATACTAGAGATTATAACATATCTCACATATACAATAATAGGTAATAATATTTACTTTGTGTTGCATAGAGTATATCCAGAGGATGAAAGTCACGATGTAGAATCACAAGGAAGAAGGAACCTTAAGATTCGAAAACCAATATCTAGAGCCCTAATGGAAGATAACCACCAAAATGCATCCATAAGATCACACAATGTGGCACTAGCACCTCAAGCAATTCGCAGTCCTAAATTAATAATCACAGGAATCACAAGTCAAAAGACCCTCAATATTCAAAAACAATGACTCAAGCTCTATGGACCCCAAAGTCATCCATAAGATCACACAATGTGGCACTAGCACCTCAAGCAATTTGCAGTTCTTAATATTACAATCATAGAATCACAAGAGAAAAGAACTTTAACATTCAAAAGGCAATGGCTTCATCTCTACGGGACAGATGACCATCAAAAAGCATATATAGTATCACAATGTGGTACCTGAAGCAATTAGCAGTCCTAATATTATAATCAGAGGACAATCAGAAAAGAGCCCATATCCCACAATCAACGCAAGCTTCTATTTGAAATCCTAAGGAAGGTGAGAGTTAGCAAAATAAAGCAGAAACCTCCACTACAGTCATTAGTCACAGACATGAGACCTTCTAAGAACCCAGAAGTGTGCCTCATGTGTATATTCTTCATGAACTTCTCATCCTCCGGATTGTGGCACAATATACCACATATATGCAAAGTTATTAAAATTGTATGGCATCGTATGATACCATATGATTTTATCACATATCAGTAACTGAATCGATACAATTCAGATACCTCAATCACAATGTACCATTTATGAGGCCATATCATACAATGTCGTATGGTATGGTGCGATACAACTCCCATTGTATGATACAATGTTGATTTTTTGGAGGCCATGTTTTTTGACTTTTGAGGCCTAAGTTTGTTTTAAGCCCCCTAAGACCACCTTCTTCGACCTCCCTGGCCGTTTCTCTTTCCAAGAAGACCCCTGTTCTCTCCTTCAAATCTCAAAGTCTCAAATTTCTTGCATCAGTCAATGACCAACAATCTTAATTCCCTTTCGATTGATAACTACTATAACAGTTCAACTGTAATAGGATGGGCCACTAGGGCTTGTGTTTGTGTAATAGATAGCCAGGGCCATCAAGGCCCTGGCCACCTCTAGCTAGCCGTTGGGAGCATTAGTATTGACTAGCCGTTGGGAAACCCCCAACGGCTAGATGATTGTTGGCCGACCCTTCTTTATTCTCACTCTTTCCTTCTTGTAAATGTTGTAACTTGCTCTATAAATAGAGCTTCACTCAACATCAATAATATGTTGTTTTTTACAAAGCATCTTGATCATTTGATACTGACTTGATTTGTGTATTCTTGACTTGAAACACCTATTTTCGGGTGTGTTAGTATCTTGACGATTCGGTTGACACTTTAATAATTCATGATCAGGTTGCTTCAACATTTATATATCGACAAATATTAGCATGATATCATAGCCTAGTTTTGAAGAAATCGGGCACATCGGGAAGCATGCCAAATTTGGAAAGTTCGTGGTATTGCATGTTTGACGTTCTCAACTTGAGGTAACATCAAAATTCTTGTTTGTTTCTTGAAATGGATAGTAATCCATGGTATAAAAATCCGACAAAGTTTTACGCTGGTTGTTAGAAACAAAGAATCCATGTAGTCGACCCCATCTAGCACGAGAAAAGGCTTAGTTGTTGTTGTTGTTTGAAATGGATAATAAAAATGAGTCTTTTAAGTGTATTCTTAACCCAAAATGCTATCAAAGTTGGCAAGAACTATAAAAAAAATAGTTCTTATCAAAAGAGTATTGGGAATACGTAGATGCGACGATTCAAGAACCAAAATTAGATTTTGAAAATTTAGACGATGTTTTTAAGGCCCAAGAAAACTATAAACAAGATTTAAAACTTGAGAGAAAATAAATGCAAAAATAACATGAATTATTTGTCAAAATGTTGATGATAAACTTAAAAAATGAATTAGTGTATTTGAAAGTGCCTTTAAAACTTTGAAATATTTGAAAAAGATTCTTTCTCAAGATGACTTCATGTTTAAAATAAATTTAATTGAAAGAATGATAATGCTTAAGCAAGGAAACTTAAGCATGAGAGAGTACCATAATAAGTTTTTCGAATTATAGACTTAACTTAAAAGTTTTGATAAGTTTGGAAAACTTCAAAAAATAAACGAATTTCAAGAATTTTTAGACAATCAATACTTTTTTATTTATATAGGGTCTTAAGGATGAATTCGAAAATATTATATCAAATTTAATTTATAGAAAACGGAGATCGAAAGGGGACACTTTTTTGGCCGATCTAGTTATGGAAGAAACTATATTTAAAAATCTAAGTATTCCAAAAGAAATTGTTCTTGTCACTTCCAAGCTGGAAGCAAATATTAAGAAATACAAGCCTCCCCACGTTAAAAGCTTCGAAGGACAAAAAGGTGGTAGATCGAGCAAGAAGTCAATGGTTTAATGGTCAAACAAAGATACTATTTGTCATTATTGAAAGAAAAATGGTCACAATAAGACCACCTGTCCTCTTCTTCGAAAAAGATATGAAAATGTAGGAGCCATGGAAGACAAAGATCGATGAGTCTTACCTTCAAACATGAAGACCTACATAGAAGAAATGTTTAAAGAGAAGGCAAAGATAGTGGGCAAAGATAGTGGAGTCTTACCTTCAAATATAAGGCTTACATAGAAGAAATGTTTAAACAGAAGGCAAGCATGTCCGAAAATGCTCTATTCATTTCTCAAGGTATGCATATGCTTCTTTTCATATGACTCATGATGAAAAATCTTTAAAAAATCCTTAAAATATTTTTAATAAACATGTTTTTGCAGACGATGGTATGAAACTTCAAATTAAAAAAATTGGAAACTTTAAAAAAGAAGATTTTAAAATTCAAAATATAAATTTCATACTTAAGCTAAATCTAAATCTTTTCTCGGTTGCTCAGATTTGTGATAATGATTGTATGGTCACCTGTCAAAGGGTTTTTGGTTGCATATATTTTGTTTATACCAATAAAAATTATAAGTTGTCTCTCAGAGTTATTGAATGTGTTTTTCTTGGATATAAAATTGACAAAAAATTATATAGTTGTTTTGACCCTATAAATGATAAACTATATGTTTCTAAGGATGTGAATTTTTTTGAAGATAACTACTATTATGAATCCAATTCTATTGAAAATAATAAAGAACATTCTTTGCATGATTTTTTTAATTTAGATGATAGTGAAACTGATGATAGTGATCTTGAAGACAATCTTGATGTTATCTAACATGATAAGAATGATATTTTTCTTGACACACAACATATTATTATTGAACTTTTTCCGCTCCATTACACTAGAAGACGTAGGAAACAAAACACCTCATGATTAGAACCTAGAATTTCAAAACCTCCTTATCACTTTGTATCTTATGAATCTTTTGAACCTCAACAAAAAAAATTGATTGTAACTATTGTATAAGTAAAAGAGCCTATGTTCTACCAACAAGCCAAGGGCATTCCAGAATAAGAGGATGCTATGAAAGAAGAGCTGAATACATTGGATAAAGCTCAAACTTGGTCAATTGTTTCCAAGCCCAAGGATAAGAAAATTATTGGATGTAGATGTGTTTACAAAATTAAAACTCATATTAATGCTAATATAGAAAGATATAAGCTAAATATGTATCCAAGGGTTATGCTGAAGAACATGGAATTGATTATGATGAAATATTTGTCCCTGTTGCTAGAATGATCACTATAAAGATTCTCATAACTCTTAGTACTATAAAAAACATGATCATTTTTCAACTTGATGTTAAAAATGCTTTTTTGAATGAAAAATTGAATGAAGATGTTTATATGACTCCTCCTCCCGGATTTGATATTTCCAGTACCATGTTCTTAAACTTAAGAAAGTCTTATATAGTCTTAAATAAGACCCCAAGATTCGGTTTGATCGTTTTGAAGACTTCATGTATACATGTAATTTTGTATCTTGCTATACTGATATAGCTTTGTTTGTAAAAAAAATATGATACAGGTATTGTTATATTACTTTTGTATGTGGATGATATGATCATCACTGGAAGTGATCAAAAAGGAATTGCACCGGTTAAGCATGATCTTCATCAGGAGTTAGAAATGAAAGATCGTGGCCTTTTTAGTTACTTTTTGGGCATAGAAATTATTAGAAATAATACAAGATATTTTATGTCACAAACTAAGTTTGCAAATGAAATAATTAATAGGTCAGGGATCACTCACAACAAACAAGTTGATACGCCTGAGGTCCTTGGCACAAAGTTAAGAGCTATGGACAGAGAAAACTTGGATGACCCATCTCCCTACAAGGGACTGATAGGTGCACTAACCTATCCTACTATAACCCGACCTGATATTTCTCATGCAATACATACAACTAGTCAATTTCAACAAGCACCTATCACAGTCCATGAGTGTTGTTATAAGAATTATTCGCTATGTAAGGAGTTATATGAATAAGGGGATACTTTTGACTTCTTCTTCATCTTTTGATATATGTGTGTATATTGATGTTG
Source organism: Brasenia schreberi (assembly GCA_036023115.1). NCBI lineage: Eukaryota > Viridiplantae > Streptophyta > Magnoliopsida > Nymphaeales > Cabombaceae > Brasenia > Brasenia schreberi. The sequence goes on from JAYKKT010000080.1 coordinate 5,057,997, forward strand.
ATTGGGATGGAGATATCAACAACAGACATTCTACTACTATTTTTTTGTGTTTTCTTAGGTGAATCACTAATTTTATTGAAGTACAAACACTAAAAGGTTTCACTTTTCTCTATAGAAGCTGAGTATCGAGCCATGAATACTGTTGCTACAGAAATCTCCTGGATCACTAAAGTACTCAAGGATATGGGTACCACTTTACAACAATCAATCACTATGTTCTATGATAACAAGAGCGCCATATACATCGCCTCGAATAATACCTTCTACGAATGAATGAAGCACATTGAAATGGACTGCTATTTTGTTCGAGAAGAATGTTTGAAGAAGAATATTACTATAATGTTATGTATCATATGAGATGCAAGTGGTAGACTTTTTCACCGAATCTTTGTTAGTAACACGATTTAACTTTTGTTAGACAAATTTTTGGTATACACATCGTAAGTTTTATGGGGTGTTAAATTGTAATAGGACGGGCCACTAGGGCCCGTGTTTGTGTAATAGATAGTCAGGGCCATGGCCACCTCCAACTAACCATTGGGGGCCTCCCTGGTCCCCAACGGTTAGTATTGACTAGCCGTTGGGGAGACCCCCAATAGCTAGATGATTGTTGGATGGCCCTCCTTTCTTCTCTCTCTTTCCTTCTTGTAAATGTTGTAACTTTCTCTATAAATAGAGCTTCACTCGACATCAATAATATGTTGTTTTTCGCACGGTACCTTGACCATTTGATACATGACTTGATTTTTGCATTATTGACTTGAAACACCCATTTTCGGGTGTGTAAGTATCTTGACGATTCGGTTGACACTTTGACAATTCATGATCGGGCTGCTTCAACATTCATATATCGATAAATATTTACAATAACAAGGAATTTTGGAAACAATATATAGAAACAATGGTGATAAGATGAAATTTTTGTAGACACATCATGCATACTGGAGTTAGCCATGTAAGATATCATTTAGCTGGAACAAGAATTAGCATGCACCATTGCTCTATTGTACCTCAACAAGTCAAGAAGCAAATGCTAAAAGAAATAAAAGATATACAAACAAAAAGAGAAGAACATGGAGCACCACGAGCATGAAGAACACAAGGAGAAGAATAAAGAAAATAGCTTGTTTTTATGTTTATTTATTTTTAAGTTTGAAACTTTCAGAATCTATGATTAGGTCGATCTATAGCAGTTTAAACTTTAAAACAATAATGTAGTTCTTTTAAAAAAAATTATTGTGATAGTATCTTCTGTGCATGCATGTGATGCATGACATTACGTATGTTATAAAATAGTTTGATATTTTTTACTTTTTAATGGTTTTCCAAAAAAATAAAAATGTACGCAACACCTTACAATACACGTACGGCAATGCCTTGTGAGGTATGGGCACCAATATGCTATTTACAACATTACATATATGTCCCTGTTTACACAATTGGCCATGCATGAAATCATGACATTCATGGTTACTTGAGATGGATGATACGCTTACACTCCAGTACCATATCACTGTAAATCTAAGAAAGATAGCCACAATTGATGTGACATCATCAAGAAAATCAAACCTAGTAAGGTCACAACTGTATAGCAGATGGCACAAAGAAAATCTGCGAGGGATGGTAAAAGCAGAATGACTGAGCAAGACAATGACATGCACAGTGATTGAAGAAAGACAGGTCAATGACAGCATTCTCAACTTCTTGCCTCGTAGAGAATAGAGCCTGACATGGCAGCAGTTCTAAGTCACTTTCAGTACCAGGGAGGATCCAAGAAGCCTTCCACAATGAAAATGCTTCTAACCATAAAATGAGGTGAACTTCAGTTGGGTGAAATTCAAGCGGGTGATCCATATAATTTCTCAGAAAAATCTGACTACCCGCACAGGCTTTTTTCTCTCTTTTTGGTTCTTTTCAGATTTCAGATAAGGCAGTGACCTGTGAATAGGTCTCATTGCCAGAGACCATGCATCCCAAAACTATATCATACATGATTATGTTTCAAACCGGAGTAAGTAAACTAGTGAAATGTTGTCAAAGGAACAAAAACTAAGTCAATTAGTTAACTAGACTTACAATCTTATCCAAGAAAATCCCAAGGCAGCCCCCCAGAACTTTAGTATGAAAAATCATTAATAAAACAAATTCCACCTCATGGTAATTGAAGTAAGCCAGCTGAATAATTGTGTATAAAGACAACCATAGCAACCACCTTTGTATTCCTTGAAATGCTCCAAAAATCAATGCGTACAAATCAAACTCAAGGGGAAAAAGTAGGAAAGAAGAAGGGAACTGGCATGAGGCATGGCAGCTGACCTTGTAAGAACAACTTCCCCATTGCAACACCTGATATCGACAGTAGAATTACTCCCGTGTTTCCAACACAATTAACCCATGCATTGCATCAATTATCCCTGTGCCTTCAGTGTTAATTCGAAAACTAACAATACATATGGTTTACTCCACCATCCATAGGTTCAGCTAGTGATGCATTTACCTCCTATAAATAGTTGCTCTTTAAACCGTAACACGGTCCCCTTTCTAAATCACCATGCATCTTGGTACAGTTTCTTTCACAAAAAAAGGAAAACCAATCATTTCCTTCTGGAGCTGACACCACAGTTTCCATTCATGATCTAGTTACTAAGTAGTCATTGCCGCCAACTAAGAAGATCATGGGACCAAAGATTTCAGAAATCTACATAACAAGTAGATATGGAGTAAAAGCAGAATCGAGGATTCTAGATGTTGGACACCTCTAGTTATTCACTATTGATAAATGCATTCCTCACTGTTAGCAAGCCTCACTATCCACTAATAAATTGTGAGCATATTAGACGGTGTTGTCTCATTCTATATACACTAAGCCAGCAGTAGATCGTTAGTTGAAACTGCCAACTCTTCTGTGGTTTCTACCTGACATTGCATTAGCACAAAATGGATAAAAACAAAAGAGCTGGAATTTCATGCATTGACTAACAACATGTCAGCGTTGAGATATTATTGGCTAATTGTGTCAATCAAAGAAACAACTAATCCACTACTTTCAAACCATTGACAATGAAGCAACATGAGTATGAAATTATCTGATTCGCTGTTAGATAGGCAGCAATCACCAAATAATGCAAACTCAAGTTGCTGACACTGCAACTGTCATCCCGAGATGCGTTCACAGATTGACAAGAAACCAAATTAGAGTCACGCTCCTAGAATACCACAAGACTCACGGGATTCTCTTACCGTCAGAAAGAAACATAAAGTGCAATGATACGTTTTCACAGACAAACTGCGCAATAACACAGGAGATCACAATTCACCAGAAAAGGCCATTGTCAATCAGCCATTTGTAGAAGCACAAACCAAGAAGATCACAGTTGGCAACCGCGAACCGGAACTCTCCAGAAAAGAACAGTAAAACATGACTCTCTCACGATTCATTTCTTCTTACAAACGCCACCATTCCATAACCTCCTCTTGACTGCCCATTAATAACCGGGAAATGTGGGTTTACGCCCGACTTCAACCCAGCAAATAATCAACTGGCTAGCCAATGCACCACCTTACAACTGCAACCATATAAGTTCTACTATATTTCAGCTCAACCTCTTCTATGCAGCAAGAATGTTAACCATCCCAACAATCACACTCCTCTCTTACACTAGACACAACCATGAAATGATCCATCGTCATCACAGAAATTCTTTCCTTACAATATTCATCCAGAGGCGCTCTGCGCAACGACCATGGCAGCTCAACACTATTGAAAATCGATACCGATTACATGCAAAATTAACTATCGACTCCGTTCGAGCGCCATGCCCTCAACAAATCAAATCACCACGAAGCAAGAAAGAAATAAAAGGAACCATCAACACGTTGAGACACCAAATTCAAGAGCCTAGTCAATGTGAAGAGACAAACAACTACCAATTCAAGAAGCACTCCGACGACACAAACCAAACAACAAAAGAGCTCGCCAGCAACGATCAAGCAAATCCACGATGCAAAAAACAAACAAACGATCACAGATCGATCCGGACAACGAAATCAAGTCACATATCGCCGATCGGACGATTCAGTACCTCAGACAGAAGCACCAACCAAGGAGCACCTCGATCTGCAGTGTGATCGATATCCCAAAGAATTCACAGAGAGAGAGAGAGAGAGAGAGAGAGAGAGAGAGAGAGAGAGAGATGATGGTGTTGAGTGTGAGTGAAAGAAAGCTTCGTCACTCTGGCAAAGACGAAAAAGGAAAAGGAGAAATGTATTTAAGATTATTTGTATTAATTAAAAATAACCGCCCTCGCTTTTTGGGTCCTTGTATTATTGTAAAAGAGAGAGAGAGAGAGAGACGTGTCAAATTAGTCATAGTGGTGGTATAATTAGTTATTATAACGGCTAATTATGACACCGTGCGAGCGTACTGGACAATTACTGTCCAGTACACTGTGGTTTATGGTACTAATTCGTCATTAAGTAGGGAAATTAATAGGTATGAGTGCAA
>JAYKKT010000080.1:5067500-5100000 GCA_036023115.1 Brasenia schreberi
AACTCAGCCATGGATATAAATGGATCGAATTCGGACTGATATAGCTTTATCAAATATTGGTAATAACAAAACAAATAAAAGTCAGATGTCAGTTTTGTTCTCTCTCTCTCTCTATATATATATGTATGTATGTATGTATATACATACATACATATATATATATATATATATGTATAAACGCATAGCAATTTTTGCTATTGGATATCTCTTAAATATGTCTAAATAATAATAAAAAATGAACCAGTAATGGTTTTGAATACCAAATCCTAATCCAATCAATCAAACTTGCATTTGGTACCAAAATCAGATCATATCCAATCCATTGACACTCTAAACTCGGTGACACGAAAACGTAATGAGAAGAAACACATGAATCCATAGAACTTCTTGCAAAGACACACAATTGTGTTGAAAACCCCTGAGTAGGATGTAATCACCTTTATGGATGTCAACAGGTCGGGTTCAGATTGGAATCTAACCGATATTTTTCGATCTGTTTAATATGATCCGATAAAGTAAAATGGATTTGATTCACAATAGGAAATTGTTTTCGAGTTTCTGTCCCATTTGAATCTGAATCCATCGGATATCCAACTCGAATGTTTCAAACTGGATCTGACAATCTATTCAGATTGGAACCTAGTACCAGTTTCTCCATCCAATTCGAGTCTGAATCAAACCCGGATTCGGGTAAAGTGGACCCTTGTAGAGCAACCACTTCTCCAAATTCACACCTAACTGGCAAATTCTAGCAGATAATAGTAGAAAAGGGTTGAGATCCAATAAGAGATACATAAGGTGGGTGGAAATTTCGTGTTTTGTCGTATTCATATCGTGTGATTTCATGTCCAGTGTTTCTTAACAGGTTGAAATCCAATGAGGACCCCATCTTATTCGCATGGCTTTGGATGCACAGGCCCACGGTGACAGAAGTTTCGGGTTGTGTTTGTGTCAGGTATTATATATTGCCATAATTTCTCTATTTTGAGTTGGGCTCCCATGACGTCTCGTGTCAAAAACAGGTCAAGCAAACACGACTAGATTTTCTCAACAATTTGGAAGACACAAACACGCATTGCGGGTTCATACGTGTCTCCACACATGCGTAGCTTTGTGTGCGTGCACACATGCATGTGCATGTGTGTGTATTTTTCATAAACGTTTGGATTGCACCCAAGAAAAAGGATGACAGCTTGGGTTCATGTGGGTGCCCGGGACCCTTTTCTAAAAGAGCAACACTTTCTGAAAAGTTGTTGCTACCTTTTAGAGTCGCACAAATTGGATTCAGTATATGAATCTGTGGGGCACCAAAGAAAGGCTCATGGATCCGGATCCGATGTGCTCACATCGACACGCAGACAAGCTTTGACACTCTATAAGCCTAAGATCTGATTCGGTATGTGAATCTGTGTTTGGGTTTATCTAGACATGGCCGGTTCCAGGTTAACTGGAACATACGGTTCCAAACTGCCAAACCATTGGTTCCGGTTTGTCTGGAACCAGGAACCAAACTGGGATTGAACCGATTCTGGTTCTGGCTCCGTAAAAGCTGGAACTGGAACTGAAGTGAGTCCTCCCTGATTTCAGATCTGGTTCTGAGTCCAGATCCAGCCGGTTCAGAACCGAACATGTCTAAGTTCAATCCTTAGATCTGTTATTGCAAATGGATTACAAACTTAGATACAGGCAAGATAATAGAGCACCCAAGCTCTAACCGGTTAATTGAGCAATACATCTGAGTCTAGATCCAAGACCAAGTTATGATAGAAGAGAGTTGAATCAGTATGGCGAATGGATATAGACACGAAACAACCGACAGAACACGAAGCGGCACAAATAATAAATTATTAAAATTTCTTGTAATACCTTTATTGCAAATATAAATTTCTTTGTCAAAAATAAATCTTTTTTCTAGATTTAATTGGCTTAACATGTTTTTCTAACACATATGCATGCAAGTGTTGTATGTTTATACGAAGCCTCACAATTTAGATTAAAAAAGTTGGAATGGAGTAGACAATAATAGTTGGATCAAAGCCGTGTGACACTCCTATGGAGATCAACAACAAATTAGGCTTGGAAGCAGGTAAAGAATTTCGTAATGTCAAAAAATATCAACAATTAGTTGAAAAGTTGATGATATACTTGACTATAACCAGACCCGATATTATATATGCCGTGGGAATCCATAGCATATTCATGCATGCACCAAGACAACCACCAAGGAATACTTGGCTTTGAACAAACTCCCCAATGAGATCTCTTAGCCTAGAATGGGGTGGATGCAGGGTGAATTAGATGCTTCTTACCACAATAGACCTGGACCTGGATCTAAAGAGAACCGAGACGAAAATTCCGTCTCAATAGCAAATTGTCTTAGGAAGAAGCTAAGTTAGGCCTACTCCTATTAAAATAGTAAAAAAAGCTATTAAAGAAAATAAAAGTTGGAAAAAATTTCTTTAGTTGATGGATGAGGGTCCACTATAAAAAAACATAAAACTTTCCTTTTAAGAGAAAAATGGATTATTTATACTCCTACGCAACCCTTGATCTTAGGGCCATCTTATATGAATGCAACTACGGATGTTCATAGAGTGGGGCTGGGAATCAAAGTCCAGTCCCCATTCGCGCGACGGGATCCAAGAAGACTGTCATCCCCGTCTCCATGTTCTCCACAGGTCTCTGTAGGGACCCATTAGAAAAAGCAGATCATTCAAACATATATTGGAGTTCACTTTTACATATGAAATGTAACCCTAATTTATGAAAAATACATTCAAATTCGAGCATACTATTACAAACGAATATATGAAACAATGATCGTGAATTCAAAAAAGAGGTGAAACTTTTTAATTTATTGTCACACATGGTCTGTCTTATTTTCAGATGGACCTAAGTTTGTAGAACCAATGAAAGAAGAGATCAGAATCATGTTTGTAGGGCATGGACCTACTTTGTTCATTCATGTCCCGAACCTTGTTGAGGATTTCCTTGTTCTCTTCGTTCTCATCTCTGTCCCCTATTTTCACTCTCCAAAATCTGTGAGCAAGGGATCCCCTCTCCATGAACATCCCTAAACACAACCCTCATTGATCATCCTACTAATCCTTTAACTAATCACAATCAAGGGTTAAGACTTTTTGTCCGTCTACCACGTGTCGTTCAAGATTCTAGAGTTCTTGTGATGCCCTTTGCATTTGCATCAATCCCTACCTGTCTCAGGGTAAGTGGTTTTAATTCTATACAGGGATGGGCAAGAAACCTCTTATATGTATCATGAGGAAATTTCTCGTAAATTCTTTTTGTTTTCCTTACATTCACTTTAATCTCTTAAAAAATGATTGGATCTTGCATCCATCCTACATATTTATGTATTATCTTTATTTTTTTAAATTATGAGTATAATACAATTGTTCTTATCATTTCTTGGATCATCAAATCAACAAAATCTTAGCATTTCTTCACTTTTCCTTTACTGTTTTTCAAGTTTATACTTTTGCCTTCAAGTTAGACTCTAGTTTATTTGTTCCTCAATGAATGTAGCAAAGCTCGAGGTTGGTTGGAACAACATACACGTATTGGATGGGATATGTATGTATATATATATATATATATATATATATAAATAAATATATATAAAATATCTATATACATACACATATATATAGAGAGAGAAATTAGTTCTTACCCACCATTAATACATGCACACTCACATCCATTCATTCCTTTTATATGACATGAGTGTAATCAAAATATTTTTTTCTACTTTTCTAAAACTTCTTGAAAATTTTAAAATTATACTCATGCCACCCAAAAACAATGGGTGGAGTGAGAGATGCGCATAATCAAGTTTTGTCGTATATATATACTTAATATATGTCTACACATGTACGTATATTCTATGTCTTATATATATTTATATGTATGTATGTAACTAAGCTTTATATAGTAAACTCTCTCTATATATAGAAACACATTTTGGGTTGGGCACAGGTCAACCAAATTTGCCCATTTTTCTAGACCGTTAGGTAAAGAGAGATAAATGGTTTAGATCATAACAACAAAACTTACCTTTTGCTTTGGTACATATTTGAGAAGATGTCATGAACAGGACCATATCATTTATGTTTTAATTAAAACCTCCAAATTGTTTATTACCAAAAGATATGAAAAATGATTCACTTTAAAATTGTGTAAAAGTTATATCTTATTATTTTATATACCTATTTGAGATGCACTTAACTAGATGTTAAATTTTTAAAAATAGTAATAATTAATTTATTGGGTTTAATTCATAAAGGTATACAGTAATACTAACTGATTCATAATTAAGACTCCTTATAAATCTTTTTCTTCAATATCTCGCAGGGAGACTGCTACAACAATGTCATGTGTTGAACAGAGTGTGAAGAAACCTTCTATACGACGCCTTATGGTGATCAAATTCTAGGGAAACCATTGGATGATTCGGTTATGGATGGTCCACAATCCAAGATGGAATTGAAAATTGAATGGGTATCAGAATCTGTCCGCCACTCCATGTTGTTAAGAAGCTTTTATATACATCACACACACACAAATATGTTATTAGATTCATCCTATTGAAAAGCAATGCTCAAACACGTTAGTGAAGGTAGAATCCAATATATATATATCCATGTTTAATTCTATTAAAAAATCTCCACATGAAGATTTGAATTAAAAAAATTGATTGTACTATTATGCATTAAATATGAATATAGAAAGTACAATGGTACAAAGTTGCTTTTTTATTTCAAATTTACTCATGTGTCATATAGTAGAGATGTTTGACAAGATTATAAGAATTTCAAATTTACTCAAGTATAAATAAGAATTGAGCACAGACCAAAATATATATGGATGTACAGGCACATCTGGAACTATTTGTCAACGATCATCATAAGAATAAATAATTAACAAAATATTTATAAATTACTTTTATCAAACATGTGCTTATCCAAAATCATGCAAAACACTGCTTATGATGGCACCTGTTGAAGAGTAAGCCTACCTACGTCAAAAAGTATCAGCATCCGCTTTTGTAAGCTAGATCCATACTTTTAATCTTCAAAACCACCTCAACTTCAACCTTTGACAAGTATAAATTCATAACTAAATAATAGCTTACTCAATTACGCGGTCAATGATTCAAACCACACACGAATCATAGTTTGAAAGGCTCTAAAGTCGTGCAAACATTATAATGAATCTTGTTATAGATCCCCAAATCCAAAATAATCGAAACCAACACTATTCATCAAGATCCAAACAAGCATATATCTTCTTTGTTGGTGTCATGAAATTGTGTAGCTCCGTGTCTATCAGGGTTTTGCCATTACGGTCACATATAAGTTCATCAAAACCCGACACCCGAACCCCAATCCATCACATTAGGAAGTAGTATGTGTTTTTTTTCTTGCTTATTATTGTTGGGATCCGGTGATGTCCAGTTGCACAACAGATGAAACCTTGAAGATGAGGAGAAGAAGAACAAGCCTTGAGTTTTTCTAGTTTCCACACAATTGCTTTTGTCAGGGAGTGTCTGTTTTATATTTCTTGGATTTTAAGTGTATTATTATGTGTGTGCTTTGCTCTGTATTTATAGAGTAGCGTTTGATTCCTCTTCTCGAATATCCTTGGTGAGTTTTCCATTTTCCAAGCCCTTATCTGGTCCGTTACTAAGCTTATTCGTAACAAACCGGTTGTTACGGATTTGGTCTGTAACCACTTTCATGAGAAATGACTAGATGACCAATCTAACCATTCACGTGAAACTGCCGAGAATGGTCATTTTTTGGATTCACAATTATTGGCAGCATGAATAGAGGGATTGAGGGCTATAGGTGTGGTTTATGGTTGGTGGATCAGATGGTAGGTTCTGGGTGTCTGAGTTTGGGTGCGGGTTGCCATGTCAGTATCTCTATAATAGCTCAAACAGATCGCAACCAAACATTTTTGTATTACTTTGAAAGAGAGATCTAAATATGCTTCTCACAATATGATCAGCAAGCATATGGGGAGTGGCATGTATATGTAGACAGGATAGATATGTAGGAGAATTTTCAGCTCTTACCTTCTGTCTTCTGGGTCGTCGGAGTTTCAGTGAGCACAGCGGATGTTGAGGTCGTGAGGTTTCCACATGAGGGTTTTCTCAGACGACTGTGAATCAGTGAATGTGTGAGACTCTGTTAATCTGTAAAACTCTCTGTCTGAGTCTCTGACTTTCTCTTATTTCACCTTGTAAGGGGCTGCCTTTTTATAGGCACCCGCTCCCCCGTCGTCTGGCATTCTCCTCTCGTGGCTTCCCTCGTTTGGGAGTGGTAACGGATGGCCGTTATCGGATTTTCCGGTAACGGCTGTCCGTTACATATCCGACCTCTCCTCAAGTTACTGCTGGATGGCCAGTCTAGTCGTTACCCGAGCCGAGAATGGCCATTACATTGCAACATCTCCCACTTGGCCATTCGAGTCAAGTGTATCGACATACTGGTTTTCCTCCCACTTTCTCGGGGTTTTCCCTAGTTATGTCGATCCCTGATTACTATTGCAATCAGAACCTATTGTGTGGTTATTTTCCTACACAATAAATCATCCGTTGTATGGTTATTTACCTTACAACAACATATCTAAAACCCATGTTTCTAACATGTTTTGAGAAGAGTTCTTTCGTTATGCCTTTGGTTAAGGGGTCTGCCAACATGTCTTCTGTTGGCATGTATGAGATGGATATTTCCTTTCTCATAACCATATCATGAACATAGTGGTATTTTACCATTATATGCTTGCTTTTTTAGCAATCTGCTCCACTCTTAATAAGAGTAATTGCTGCATTGTTATCGCAATAGATAACCACCGACTCATCTCTTATTTCCAGCTTCAAATCACGTATGAAGCGGCTTATCCAGACAGCATTTGTTGCAGCCATACAACAAGCAATATACTCAGCTTCCTGTGTATGCAATGCTACACAACCCTATTTCTTACATGCCCAAGAAACAACACCACCTCCAAATAAGAATATTTGTCCTGAGGTTGATTTGCTGTCATCTTTGCTCCCAGCAAAGTCAGCGTCTAAGTATCCTACCACTTTTAATTCATTTGCTTGAAAACATAGTTTCAAGTCCTTTGTTCTTTTCAGATATCTTAAAATCCTTTTTACAGCTATCCAATGTTGTCAACCTAGATTACTTTGATATCTACTGACAAGACCAACAGCAAAGCTGATATCAGGTCTTGTACACAACATAGCATACATCAAGTTACCAACAGCTTGAGCATAAGGAACATTAGACTTATCGTCTCCTTCACCGGGACAATCAGCCTTACTTAGTTTCACATCTTTTGCAAGAGGTGTTTCTGCAGACTTGCATTCACCAATTTTAAATTTCTTGAGGATATAGTCTATATATCTCTCTTAACTCAGGCATAAGAGTCTAGATCCTCTATCTCGAGAGATCTTTATACCCAGGATATAGGATGCTTCTTCCATATCTTTCATTTCGAACTTGGAGTTCAACCATGACTTGGTTCTGACAATCATTTCATTGTCATTTCCAGTCAACAATATGTCATCGACATACAAAGATAAGATGACAAAGTGGCTCCCACTGTTCCAAACATAAACACAATGATCAAGTTTGTTAGCCACAAACCCAAGTTCTATAATGATATTTTGAAAAGTCAAATACCATTGGCGAGGTGACTGTTTTAGGCCATATAGGGATTTTTTCAACCTATACACTTTATCTTCTTGGCCTTCAATCACAAATCTTTCGGGTTGCTGCATGTATATGATTTCTTCTAGATCGCTATTTAGAAAGGCGGTCTTCACATCTAACTAATGTAAATTCAAATCATAATATGCAGATATTGCCAGGATTATACGTATGGATGCAAATTTCGTAACTGGGGAATATGTCTCAACATAGTCTATCCCTTCCTTTTGCGAAAAACCCTTTGCAACCAACCTCGCTTTAAACTTGTCGATTGTACCATCGACTTTATATTTCTTTTTCAGAACCCATTTACAGCCTATAGCTTTTCTTCTTTTTGGCAAACCAGCCAATTCTCAGACTTGGTTTTTCTCAATGGATTCAATTTCCTCATCCATGACTTTCTCCCAGTTTGTTGCTTTCGATGAATTCATTGCTTGCTGATAAGTCAAGTTATTAGTCAATTTATCTAAATCTACTGAATTACACACTTCTTCTGAAAGATAAGTGTGATAATCCTTTAAATAGGATGGAATGACTCTTGGCCTCTTATGTCCAATTAAGGTATCAGTAGTTTCAGGAAGTTCTTCTATGGGCTCAAAAGATTATTGGTCAAAGTCTACCAAATCATCAACATACTCTTCATTGTTTTCCAGGATGTCATTCTTAGAATCTTCTAAGAATTCAACATCTCTGCTTTCAATGAGTTCTTGGTCCTTATGATAGAACCGATATCCTTTTGAACCTTTTGGATATCCAATAAATATACACCTCAAGGACCCACTGTCTAGTTTATCTCTAGACTGTTCAAGGATCTTGACATGTGCAATTGATCCCCATCTCCTGAGATGACCTAGGTTGGGTTTTCTCCCAAACCACATCTCATATGGTGTAGTGAACACAACTTTACATGGTACTCTGTTGAGCACGTAAACAGTTGTGCTTACCGCTTCTCCCTAAAATACCCTTGGTAGAGAGGCATCAATAATCATAGACCTTGTCATATTCAATAAGGTTCTATTGTACCTTTCAGCTATACATTTTGTTGAGGTATTCTAGGCATTGTATTTTGTTTAGTAATACCAAAGTCTTTACAGAATTCTAAAAATTCTACTGAGGTATACTCACCTCCTCTGTCTGATCTCAAGACTTTGATAGTATGCCCCAATTGATTTTCTATTTCTTGTTTATATTCTTTAAATGCTTCAAGTACCTCTGATTTATGTGCTAAAAGATATATATATATATATATATATATACATATATCTAGAGTAATCATCGATAAAGATTATAAAGTAACAATTTCCTCGATGTGTCTTTACTCTAAAAGGTCCACATAAATCTGTGTAAATAATCTCTAACAGGGTTGTTACCCTTTTTGTTTCCTTGGAAAATACTTTTCTTGTCATTTTTCCTTGTATGCAAGCTTCACATTTGTTGAAAGTCTTTTCCTCAAATTCGGGTAATAAGTCAAAGTTGGATAATTTCCTCAACTTTTCCAAACTTATATGCCCTAGGCATTTATGCCACATATTCACATCAACAGAAAGGACACTTTTAATATAAATAGAAGATTGATGATTTTCATTATCGGATAACTTGAACAGTCCATGTTCTACATCAAATTCTCTTAAGAACAAGATTCTCTCATGTTTTCCCATAGTCACCTTGTTAGGTACAAACCTAACTTTAAAACCTTTCTTTACTAAGGCAGGGACCGAGACCAGATTGCGCATTATAGATGGCACAATTAACACATCGGTCAATACAATTGGTTTGCCTTATACAAATATCCTAAAGGATTCAATACCCAAAACATCAGAAAAAGTATTGTTTCCCATGTACACACGATGTTCTCCGGGTTGATATTCCTTTAGATCAATTGCCCCTTCCTTGGTTTTTGAGATGTGTCTTGTAGCTTTGGAGTCTATCCACCAACCTTTAATTGGGCGATCCAAGTATAGGCATTCTGAAATTACACAGATTATGTCCTGCTTCTCCGATTGTTCGCGTTGTGGGTTGTTTCCTCCACCTTTCTTTTTGCGGCAGTCCCTCTTATAGTGCCCCATATTTCCACAGTTAAAGCACTTGATTTGGGAAACGGTTTTCTGTGATTTCTTAAAAGCTTGACCACCTTTCATGTTATTCTTGCCAAACTTTTTATTTGGTTTCTTTTTCTAGTTGGATTTGGAGCTATATGCCAACTAATCCTGGACCACTAGCAATTTTTTCCTTTTGTTTTTAAGCATGTGTTCTTACTCAATTGCTAGCTTTAGGGGCAATTCCGAAAGGTTGATTTCAGGCCCTAACCTTAAGGTAGTGGTGACCACATTCCATGATGGAGGTAGACTGTTCAGTATAGTTGATATCTGTATTGGTTCGGGGATGACTGATTTTGCTACAGCTAAATTCCTAGCCATTTTCAGCATATGATTTACATGTTCTACTACATTTTCTCATTCTTTCATTCTAAAGGAGTTGTATTTTTGTAGTAGCAACTGCACATGCAACTTTGCAGTTGTATCATACTTAGCTGTTAATGAGTCAAACAGCTCTTTCGCAGTCTCAAATTCTTCAAAGACTCTAATCAGGTCATCCTCCATATAAGTTAACATTACAGTTCTTGCTATGGTATCGTCTTTTAGAAATGTTTTATACATTTCTAACTGTTGTTGATTTGCGTCTGGTGGTGGAGGACGTTTCCTTTAACACATACTCTATACCTTCTAGTGTTAGAGCTAACGAGATTCTTCTCTTCTATGTCTGGAAGTTCAGACCGTTTAGTTTTTCTGTTTTTGCCAGTTCGGATACACATATCGTAGAACTCATTTTTGTTTGGCAAAAATACTAAGCAAGCTGTCTTTTTCTTTCTAAAGAAAACAAAGAAAAAACACAAAGCAAGAAACACGTTAACTTGATGCAGAATTAATAATTTTCCTAAGGTTTTTTCTGCCTCTAAACCCTTAAACGAATAACAAGAGATAAATCTGTAATTTTATTTATTTGTCCCTTTTTGTATTTTTGTAAAAATCACAAGGACAAACTCATAAAATCACTATTTGATATTCTTGTAAAATTCGCAACTGATCGGGGTTAAAATCATAATTTTAACTCTTAGGGCGAATCTATAATTTTTCAAAAGGAACAAGGGTAAACCTGTCTTTTGACTGAATGGCAGAAATGATATTTTCCAAATCGGGTTGGATAAAACCGTAAATTAACAGTTACTTTTCTGTGTGTTACTTTGGGTAGACCCGAGTGCTAACTTTTAAGTCATGTTACTGCTGGCTATGGGTTGAGGTCTTCTATTGCAAGCCTTAGCTGAGTTGTACCAGAATCAAACCATGAATAAGGCCCACGTTAATTTGAATATTATTTTGTGACAAAATATGATGTATATGGTGGCAAAATTCATAGGTTGTATTGTACCTTGGGAGGCCTCAAAGTGAATCCAGATCCAATACCCGATCCATTTGTTGATCAAATACACCATGCTGGTGCAATAATTTATAGTAGTGCCTATGTATCAGATGCATGGTCCCCTGGTTTGCAATTTCGTGTTCCAGGTTGTGTTCGTGTCGTGTTATTTTGAGATCATGTCAGAAGCAAATCAATCAACCAGAATACAACCCCATTTTCTCGTGTTACCTTGGTGCACATCTGACTAACTTTCTGGGTTGTGCTCCTGTCTCGTCATTCATGTTCGTGTAAGAAACAGGTGAACCCGACACCATTTGATTCGTGTTACTTAGGTCAACACATACGCCGACTTTCTCGTCATCCATTTCGTGTAAAAGACAAGTGAACCCAAACACGACCCATTTAATTTGTGTTCTAGAATTTCCGGCTCTTACCTTCTGTCTTCTAGGTCGCCGAAGTTTCAGTGAGCGCAGCGGATGTTGAGGTCGCGAGGTTTCCACACAAGGGTTTTCTCAGACGACTGTGAATCGGTGAATCTGTGAGACTCTGTTAATCTGTAAAACTCTCTGTCTGAGTCTCTGACTTTCTCTTATTTCACCTTGTAAGGGGGCTGCCTTTTTATAGGCACCCACTCCCCCGTCGTCTGGCATTCTCCTCTCGTGGCTTCCCTCGTCTGGGAGTGGTAACGGATGGCCGTTACCAGATTTATGTCCGTTACATATCCGGCCTCTCCTCAGGTAACAACTGGATGGCCAGTCCAGCCGTTACCCAAGCCAAGAATGGCCATTACATTGTAACAAGATATTGGGTATTGACCAGCCTATCGGCTACCGGATTTATCTACCGGTGGCAATAGAGCTTAATGGGGAAGAGAGATCTATACATCGATGGAGGTAGGCCACATTCCGGGCACCAAAATGGGCAGCGTCCGCTTTCCCCCGAGGGACCTAAGAAAGCTGCATACTTCAAAGACCTGAGGTATTATAGAGATGAAGATCGTGACTTTGTTTCTCCACAGAGGATCCTACTCAGACCTTTGACAACTAAACAGAATTGTTATAACCTCTCATATGGTGATCATTTCTTCTATTATGGAGGGTCCGGCAGAAAGGATAATTGTCGTTGATGATGAAGTATTGATGATCATATGAGTTAATTACATAATCAAGATTGATGTTTCTTATAGGAATTGCAGATGTTACTGTTAACAAATGCTTGATCATGAAGGAGGAGGACTAAATGGTGAGGAGTCTTGTCACTTTCTCCTTTTCTTTGCAATATGGTTCAGATAATTTGGCTCATGCTCGACGTTTTGAATGAAAGCAAGGTGAACGGAATCTTACAAAACGTATACTACAAAAGGGTGATCTTCCATTCACTGCTGTTTTAGTTCCCGCCCTGAGTGTATTAGAGACATTTCACCTTGTGATTTTTTCCTCACTGCGGGTGGAGCAAGCATGGCCCTTTTGGGTTTGTCCCCGAGGGACCAACAACTTTTCGTTTCGTGTTTGTGTGGAATCGTATCAAACCAAAAACTAGCCTCTTTTCATTCTTTGCTCTGCCTTGAGAAAAACACAGACTTTTCGGGTTGTGGTTGTGTTGGGTTATCGTCCCATGTCTTACATTACCAAGCATAGTGCAAGAATCATAATATTTATTTATTTAATTTAAAATTTGTTTGTATAAAATATACAAAGAAGGCTTCTTTGGATTTTTATGAGTATAACCGAGCTTCTAAGAGCCACATCATACTTATAAGAATGTCGAAAATCAACTTATTTGTTAAATCTGCCTGACTGGTTCCCTTAATTTGTATGCCATAATGTTTGTCACTAATATAACTAACTAGTAGGACTGTGCTTGTGCAATATGAAGCCCAAGTAGTATGCTTAATTTCAGAGCTCAGATGGGATCCGATGTATTTGTTAGAAGCACCACACCCCCTCAAGGTGTGTCCGATACATTAGCCGACTACGGAATTGGAACTATAGTTATAATTTCACTTGTAATCAAACACGGGCTTCAACGTATAAAAAGTTGGGTTGTACTTTGCTTTTTACCCGATTATGAGGCCGACCAATAACTCTCCTCGAACTAGAACTAGAGTTCCTTTTTAAGACCCAATAAAGTTTCACACTTAATGTCAGCTACCTAACCCTATTTCTATTTGCCATTAAAAAATGAAATGAAAAGACATCAATTCCTTGATATGAGAAAGTTTTTCCAATATCATAATAGTTGATTCAGTGTACTTACTCTTTGAGATCCCTTTTATCTTTACCAAGGAATAGAAAATAGAAGCTCAATTCCTATCTTTTCTTCTTAGACATCAAATTCCACCCTTGGTAGGTGTTTGGAGAGATGCATTACACATAATTGTCGCCGATTATCCTAGGAAAATATCCCATATATAACACAAGAAAGAATAAGACTATTTCAATGATTCTCGTGTCGTGCATACACTAACTAGGTGGATTGTCAGTTCAGACACGAACACGATATCGACAAAACAAGTCCATGGCCAACCATGTTAAAAATGTTCCAAGTTTCATAGTTACTGCTAAGAACAGAGTTGGTAGGCCATTACTTTCAGACCTTCCCTTTTCTAATACATTATGAATTGGTTAATTAGGGTTTCCACATTACCTCTTCCACCAGAATTTTTGTTCTAAACAAATTGATATCTCTACGGAGAATTTGACATAAATGTATATTTTTCAATATAATAAATTAGAACCGATGGTTTCAAACCATCAATTTTGGTTTGCCTGGAACAAGGAACCAAAACCGAACCAGGATTGGGGCAGTTTTGGTTTGGAACTGCTGGTTTTGGTTATGGTTTAGGTCTAAAATTGTCACGAGCTGAAAATTATTTAAAAAATTAAAATTTGATAAAAAAACATTGATTTTTTTTGGAACCGGCAATTCTAAACTGTTCCTGTTCTGGCATGGTTCGTAGAACCGGAATCAAACCGAGTCCTCTCCGGTTTGGGGTCTGATTCTGACGGTTCTGGTTCCTAGTTCAATTCAGTTCCGGTTGAAACCGCCGGACCGGTTTTGAACCGGCAATTCTAAACTGTTCCGGTTCTGGCATGGTTCGTAGAACCGGAATCAAACCGAGTCCTCTCCAGTTTAGGGTCTGATTCTGACGGTTCTGGTTCCTAGTTCAATTCAGTTCCGGTTGAAACCGCCGGACCGGTTTTGAACCGGCTATGTCTAGCTGCACGATCTGAGGTCACTCCGTTCTGTCTCAGGAGTGCAGGCCTCTCAATCCCAAGGCTGAGCTCAGTTCACCTAGGGAGAAAGCGGCCACACACCATACACTGTTCGTGGCTACTTTGTCAAACACCCCCTTGAGGCCCGTGGTATTTTAGGCCAGAGGGGTACATGAGTGCCCAGATAAGAATAAAGATGGGTGCGACTCCTTTTACCACTGTATGTGAAGATCCGGACTCCACAGGGCATGGACTTTTGGTACTTGAAGTCCTTCGTTCATGCCAATCATCAAAGTAGTACCCGAATTGAAGGTTTCACTTGAAAAGTTCCACCATGCAACCATGCCCCTTAGCATGAGCTTGTTCACATTTGGGTTTACACTCTCCATTGGAATTGCATGAGAAATATGATCCGCTTCGCACCGCGAATTCGACAAAAACAAAGAAGAGAAAGTGATTCCATGCAAACTACACATTTTTGTATCCTTGTGTGATTTGGAATTTTCCCATATATCGATTGGCATGGTTCAACATCATGGAGGAGTATTGCTTCCAAAAATTGGCCAAAGCAATAAGCTTAAGCAAATTGTGAAAAACGAAACCTTTAACTTGTGAAGAAGGATGGATACAACTCTATGACAACTTCTTCGACGAGAGTTTTTTTGAAAAATAAAAACCTTTGACTTGCAAGAATGGTGCATCCAAGTGGCGGATCTACATTGAGGCGAGTTGAGATCAAAAAGTTACAGTCGACCATTGAATATCCATGAGCACTATACATGGTTCGCCCCATCTCAAATGGTCGAATAAACAGTTCGCCGACCCCACGAAAAATTTTAGATCTGCTACTGAGTACATCATTCAGCAAGATAGCCGTATGATTTTATTCACATTTATGAACATAAATATTGTACAGGCTCAACTCTATACGATTTCGGCCAATCGGAATTCTTCATACATAGCCAGCGTAAAACTTTGTTGGACTTATTTACCATGGATTCTAGCTCTCTGGAAACAAAAAATCCGTGTAACCAACCTCATCTAGTATGGAAAAAGGCGTAGTTGTTGTTGTTGCTTATGAGGAAGGGCAGTTAAGAAGAATTGATTCTTTCGGAAGTGCTCTCTCTCTCTCTCTAGAGAGGGGATTCGATCAAAGTCTGCAATTTTTTCTTAATACTTATTCAAATTTTCTTGAATTTTAATTCAAAACTTTATGTTGGATGATGTATTGTATGCACGTTAGACCCCTTTGAACACGGGTTCATGTATGATATTTAGAAGATTGTCATGGATAACTATCACGTGAAAATGCAGCATGTGGTCTTTTTGTCATTGGAATTTAGTCTTCTTCTTTTTGTGTGTGTGGGGGGGCACGGGGGTTGAACGATTCAGGTGTTATGAGAAAAATGGGAAAATGTAAAGATTAAGAATCCTTGGGTCTTCAGCTCTCTGCTTCAATTGCACTATCTGCCAGTTTTGGCTTCTTGATATTTACTTCATTGATATCAGAGAGGATGTGAGTTGTGATATATAAAGCAGGAAGCTAGTGGACAGGAACGTTTTCAAGTTTTTGTTTTTTGAAGGAAAGTGGAAAGCTAATTCAGTAATAGGTGACAATCTAAACAAGCATAACATGAATAGAAGCAGGTAAACTTTGTGAATTTCAGAAACATCTTCCAGAAAGCTTCTTAGGAAAGATACTTATCATTTAAGAAGGTTCTGCAGTGATAAATTGAAAAAAAAAAATATGTGACCTTTATGTTATACAATAAGAAAGAAAATATAAGAATATAGCTTTACGTCAGATGAGATTTAAGATCCATGATTTTCTTACAAAGTGAATTTACAATGTCAAGCAGTTTCATACTGAGAACCTGTGTTTGGTTAGTCCGATTCCTTGAAAAGATGGTAATATATGCAATTTCTTTTTGGAAGTCCTAGGAAGTAAGCCTAGTGGCTTGTGGATATCTATATACGTGAATTAATGTTTGTTTTTATAGTTTTAGTTTTTCAGCTCCATTGTGAGTAAACTGCTGCCAGAGTGTGCACTAATTCCATCTGTCAAAAGCTATCATTTGCCTGGACTCTTGGCCTTTGGTTATCCTGGAGAAACTCTTATTAGATTTTGTGCTTCCCCTATTGCGTCCTAATTTCTGGAAGGACCCTATCGCATCTATCAAGAGTGCCTACCACCGCACAGACAAGTACATCTTAGAAAATGCTGTGCGTTTAGGGCCTGGGGGATCCACTGCAGTTACTGCAATTGTAATTGATGGGGAGTTGCTAATAGACAATATAGGCGACTCTAGAGCTGTACTATGCAATAGGGGCGCAGCGGATCAGCTCACTGTTGATCATGAACCATATGCTGAGAGGAAAAGGATAGAAAAGCAAGGTGGTTTTGTGACAAATCTTCCAGGCCTGATTCCTCCTGGCCCCCTCTACGAGGGATATAGATTATGAACTTTTGTTGATATACATGTAATTGGTTCACTTCACTTGGAATTTCAGGAGATGTTCCAAGGGTTAACGGTCAGCTTGCGGTGGCACGTACATTTGAAGATCAGAACCTTAAAGCGCATTTAAGTTCAGAACCTGATGTGAGACTAGTTCGGCTGAGCTCCGGCATTGAGTTTATTAACTGGCCAGTGATGGTCTGTGGAAGGTAAAGCTATTTTGGAAATGTTGAGTTTATTGTTATCCTAGTTAACAATTATTTTGGCTTTTGTTTTTGCACAGTTTCTTTGCTATTCAAACCATACTACAAATTTTTTTTCTAAGAATGGACTTATACTAGAGTGATCTTGAGAATTTCCCCCTCTGCTTCATTCAGGTTATTCGAAACCAGGATGCTGTTGATCTGGTCAGACCTATTAAAGATCCTCAAGCTGCGGCAAAGCGCTTGACCACTGAAGCATTGAATAGAAAGAGCAAGGACGATATCTCCTGCATTGTTATTCGCTTCCGGCACTGATTCAAGTCGACTATGAGTATATGGTAGCTATCATTTCTCCTCTGAACAATGTGACGTTCTCCATTGGTCTGCTCTTCATTTTGGAGCTATTGCGTTCTCAGCAGATGGAAATTGAGTTCCTTTAGCAGCAGTGAGATATTTACAGAGAAAATTTGAGTACTGGATCTCGATAAATCACTGAATCGGTCAATATCTTAATATTTAGCACACCACGTATCTCTGCAGTTTATAAAATATGTACATATGATAAAGTATGTAATAATATTGATTCTTTTGACAGATCTTTGATGCTTGGCTGTGTTTTGCTGTTCATCTTTACTGGTTATTACCATGAGTTTAGGTCTCTATATATGTCTTAAAAATTTATGGCTTAAAATAGAAGCTTAAAAATTTTTGAGACCTGCAACCGTATTTTTTCCTCCCTGATATCCCATTCGAGCCGAGGGGGTACAAGATTGAGTAGAGCAAAGAAAGTTGTCTCAAGACCTGATCACAGTAAAGCCTGCAGCTCACTATGCTAAGAGTCGCAATGAATTGCTGAAAAAGTGGCCTACCAAAAGCAAGCATATATACATTGGGGGAGAGAGAGAGAGAGTCGTATCATCTTGTACCACGACCTTTACAATTTGAATAAAATGAAAAATAATTCAAATCTTCAAATCAAACAATGGAGATCTTGGTGCAAGATTATACACCAATATGCATTATATTAAGACTCTCTCTCTCTATCTCTCTCATATATATATATATATATATATATATATATATATATATATATATATATATATATATACAACAACAACAACTAAGCCTTTTCCCATACTAGACGGGGTCGGCTACATGGATTCTTTGTTTCCATAGATCCCTATCGTGTGCCATGTTAGCAGTTAACTCACAATAAGCTAGATCATTCTTTATTGTTTCTTTACAACACTTTTGTGGTCGTCCTCTACCTCTTTTAATACTTTTCAAATTTAGTTTTTCTAACCTTCTTACAGGTTCTTTTTTGATCTTCTTTCTATATGTCCAAACCATCTTAAACGACGTTCTCTCATTTTATCCTCTATTGGTGTCACTCCTAATTTGTTTCTAATAACCTCATTATGTATACGGTCTTTTCTTGTATGACCACTCATCCATCTCAACATCTTCATTTCTGTCACAGACATCTTTTGTAGATGTTGATGATTAACTGCCCAACACTAAGAACCATAAAACATGACAGGCCATATGTATACTCTCTCACACCAAATCTTTGGCATGAAGGTCTCCACAATAATGGCCGGGATGACAATGGGAGGTTATGTTTCGTTTATAAAACGAGCTACTGACATACAATACATGTGATTAGAAATTTAAGAGGGAAATGAACACAAAGGGTCATCTAATAGGCCTGTCTAAATATAATATAAAGTACAAATATAAATAATAAATGTATAAATATAGAAAATGAGAGTTACTAGATTCTCATTTATACTATATCATCTATAACAATTTAAGGAAAATGGGAGTTACTAAATTCACATTTATACTGTGTCATTCATAACAATTTTGGCAGCATGATTGATGGCTCAAAAATAAAATGGAAAGTTGCTTTTTAAAAAATAAGAAATACAAGATACAAACTTATTTACCATCCATCACACACACACACACACACACACATATATATATATATATATATATATATATATATAATATGTCTGTGTGGAGAGAGAGCATGAGTTATTAGACTTTCACTCATGTTTAGACTCTTCATCATTTGGATCATCAATCGTTTTAATCAAACAGTTCATATTTAAAAGAGAAAAGTTAAATAAATTTAAAAACAATTACAAAATACAGCTTATATCGTTTATTTCTCTCTCTTTAAATATGAATTATTCAATAAAAGATAGATGATCAATGTGATCAAGAAAAATCTAAACTCCAATTTAATGCGGACGCTTGAGCCAGGGAGCCCTGTCAGACTGCGCATGAATAACTAAAATTTTAATCGTGACCGTCACCGATCAACTACAAAAACAAACAAAAGAAAAAGGTCACCGTTAATATCAAATTGAATTCAAGTGCTTTCGACACGAGTGTAGTTGGCGATTCTCTCCAAGGAGGCTTCGGTTTTAGATATTGGGAATCGCCAATTCCTGCCGCGGGTCTGAAGGCGAGCTTAGTAGCAGCAAATGAGAGGCAAACTCGCCACCTCTCTGCCTTCCAATTCTGGTGAAATTCATTTGCAGCCCCAACCTGGAAGACTTCCAGATTTAGCTCTCCCCAGATCAAACGCTCTCCAAATGTGGCATCTCTTACCTTCCCCCGATCCAAAAGTGGCACACCCACATCGCCATTTCGGCAGATTCTTCCTATTCTTGGCCGCTAATCCATCAATTCCCCTAAACGAGTAATACCCACCTTCCCTTTTCGCGGGATTTCCCGATTTTGGGTCACCCACCATCTCAAATGAGCATGCAGCAATAAATATGTTGCGTTTTTTGGAGCTATATATTCTGTTTTTTCACTTCTTTTGGCAGAGGGGTTTCTCTTTAAGAACTCTGCAGGTTTATGGTTTTGGGCGGAGAGGAAAGAGAGATGGGGAGGGGGAAGATTGAGATTAAGAAGATCGAGAATGTTACTTCTAGGCAGGTGACATTCTCTAAGCGCCGGGTTGGGTTGCTGAAGAAGGCGAGGGAGCTGGCCGTGTTGTGTGATGCTGAGATTGCCGTCATCATCTTTTCCAGCACGGGGAAGCTCTTTGAGTTTGCTAGCCATTGGTAAATTTGTGGTCATTTTCTTTTGAAATCCATGTGAACGAGTTATAGTTTTTTTTTAAAATCTGCTTCATGTGGTTGATTTAGTGGAAAAGGTAAATAACATGGTGTTTATATATTAAAATATGTGTTAATTCTGTCACTCTGATTGAAACGTCAAGATATATTTTTCCATATACAGAATCGTGGTGTATGATCTTGTATGTAAATGCCTATATGTGTACTATTTGATCTAGTTGTCTATGTTTCTGTGTACTGGTGATGATGCCATGATAGATCAACTATTTAGACAACAGCTGAGTGTTCTCCTTATATAGAAGGACGATGCGTGATATCGTACTTAAAACTTAAACTATTTAAACAACACTTAAGTTTTCCCATATGTAGAAGAACGTGCATGATATTGTATTTTAAATGCTGGTAAATAACGCTCCTTATATAGAAGGGCGGTGCATGAGGCTGTATAAGTGTTGGTTGGTATTGAATTTGAATGCCAGTGATTTATGAGTTCGAATTCTAGTGGCCTGCTATTTTATGCACTAGTAATGATGAATGTAGATGCCAACTATTTGAACATATGTTTATTTATTTAGAAGGATGGTCTGTAATTTTGTATCTAAGTGTCTATGTAGAGTTCAATTCTTATGATGTATGAGTTCAAGTGTTAATTGATGATTCTTTGCATTAAGTATCACAGATATAGATATGAACTATTTGAGCAACATCTAGTTTTTACAAGCCTACTAATGCTTGGAGTTGAACGTTGTGTGGATAAACCGATAAAGTGCTTCTGTTTTTTTATGCTGATTATTTTTTTATGAAACAAAAGATTGATCAAACTGAAAATTAATGTACCGTGTCTAAATTCCCCTTTCTATTCATGAAGCATGAAAAGAACTCTTGGGAGATACACCAGAGCAGTTGATCGTTTGAGCCCTTTGATAGATACGGAGACTGAGGTATATCATTAAATTTTCCATTTCCTTTTTAAATTTTTCCATCTAGCACTTTTGATTTTCTTATTATCAAAATTAGAGATCATAAATTATGTAAGAATACTAGTATACTATTTCCTTATTTGCTAGTCTATTCCCATTAACCATCATCCGCAATCAATCCATTGTACTTCTCTTATAAGAATCCGCACCATTTCTTCAATTAAAGGAAATTTCTAAGAGGTGTATTCCTAGGCCATCGCTCCATCTACAACAGTTTGTATTTCCTATGTGATTCCTAAATCTTAGCCATTGACACACATCATGTGTTGCATATGCACACATGCACATGCACTCGCAGAAGGACATCTGTGTGCTACAGAATACTCAACAGATTTTTGTACAGTTAATTGGCTAGTGGCTGATTGATTAGGAGGCTTGCAGCCTACTTTTAGTCATGATTAACTGTTATGATACTTTCAATTCTTTAGTCGGAAAATCTAGTAAATGAAACGAAAATGCTTTCTATAAAAGGTTACCTATTTGCACCATCCTCCCATGATGTTGAAGCTTATAATGTAAAAAGCAAAAGGAGCTTATAGGGACGACAACAAGTCAAGATTGCATCTGTATCTAACCCAAAGGGAGAACCGAAAACGATCAAATTCTTGTTTGTTATGCAGTTTTGCATCTGAACATGATCTGAGTTTCAACCGTGTCAGAGTTTAATGGATAAAGCAACTTGATTGCATATACAACTGATTCTTTTTTTCTTTTGTAGGCAAGATAGGGCTAGGCAGATCAGAAGCTCATATTGGACGTTGGGCTGACGACCTAGGGGCCTTCATGGTTCAGTTCTGTTTGGTTCTAGCCTCAATGTCGAACCAAACAGCTATCCTCAGTTCTTAGTTTTAGAGAACCAAAACAAACTGTGTCATAGTTAGAACTGAACCAAACCAAGCTGATGGTTTCAGTTTGGTTCTGAACCACGGTTATGCTTATATTAGGGTTTGGCAAAATACAAAATTCAATCAAACTATTTGGATCTATTGTCCAGATTTTACATGTACATGAGATTATAAGGTTAATATATAAACTTTCAAACTTATATATATATATATATATATATATATATATATATATATATATATATATATATATATATATATATAATGGTTCGGTTCGGTTTCAACATTGAAACCACAAACCAAGCCACAAATCTTTTTCCTGTTAGAACCAAACTAGAACAAACCACTTGATATCTAGAACCAAACCAAACAACCGGTTTGGTTCAGTTCCAGCGGTTCCTTGAACACCCCTATGCTGACTTGCAAATTCGGAGCTGAACCTCTTTGCAATAAGCTGTGGATAAAGGATATTTGATCAAGTTATTGCTTATGAATTCAGTACTGAATTTGTCTTCAATCAAGCTCTAATCCAAATGAGTTCCCACTGAACCCAGATTCACTAACATATAGGGCTGACCTGAGTCTGATATATTTATGACCCTAATCTTAAAGCATCCACAATCTTATTGATGTTTGAAAACTTTTTTGCTACTTGAGGAACCATGGCATCAAGAAAAACTTCGAAGAGTAGTCATTTAAGGATAACTCATAGAAGAGCATTTCTATAGAGAAAGGGCCTTCTTATCCCTCCTCCTTATAGATGTGTGCTCGGTCGTTTTTTGGGTTGTTAACAAGGTTATATGAACTGGGTCCTAATCAGCACCTGAAACCAGTATGCAGGCCGAAACAGGCTATGCATGAGCATATCACACACATTGCAACTATGACTTTTTTAAAATTGGAGAAAAAGAAATTGTGTAGAAGGTGTTGGCCTATGTTCTCACTGCATGTAGCAATAGTGGGCAAAAAACTCTCCAGGAAACATGGTCTCTATGGATTTATTTATGACAATATGAAGAGTCCATCTTGAATCAAACCCTCTTGAATTTGTTGGTTAAGGAGTCTGTTTGGCAAGGTTGTTTCGGAGGTAAAATTGTTCTAAAAATTAAAATTTCCCCTTCTTACTAGGTGTCCCCTAGTTCTGCACAAGAACTCCAGCTGCCATCTACTTGTTTTAGATGTCTGGCTGCTCTGGCCAACTAACTGGTTCCTGATTTTCCCTGTTTGTTTTAGAAAGTCTAGTGTTTTGCTTGCAACTGTTGAGGTTATAAGTTTTATGATTTTCTACTTCAACCATTCAGTAGCTGTTGAGGTTCATGATGTTTTCTACATCAACCATTCAGTATCTGTTAAGATTCATGGTATTTCAGCTACTGAACTTTGGTATGATCTACCCCAAGCTTCTTTCTTTTCTTCACATTGATATTCTATTCCTATTTTACTACAGAGGCATGAAGCCGAGGTGAATATGTTAAAGGAAGAGATCAAAAGACTTCGGTTGGCTAACATGTACTATTTTGCTTCTCATGTTTAATTCTAGCATGTCCATGTATTTATCATTTAATTCCTACAAGAATTCTTATTTCTTTAGGCAGATGATGGGCAAAGAACTCACAAACTTGAGTTTGAAAGAACTGCAAAACCTTGAGTCTCAGATAAACAAGGGAATTTTGTGTGTGAGAGATAGAAAGGTACTCTGAATGCCTTAAAAGAAGTGTATGATAACCATCATAATGGAAAGCTATCATCTTCCATAACAGTTGTTTCTTTTCTCAGTCATTTGTAAACTTAAGGGCCATAGTCTTACTAAGGAAATGCTTTTCCAGGAGCAATTGCTGTTGGAGCAGCTTGAGCAGTCCCAATTAAAGGTAAAGAAGCACTCCATATATAATATTTCATTAATGACACTGTTCGCATGAATCTTGGGTTTGTTGATCTTCTCGCAACGATCAGAATTTTGTTCAGGAGATATTAAAATATAAAATAGTCGCAGGAGGATTGTTATTGCTGTGTTCAAATTTTCAGTTGAAATCTTGAGAATATAATTGAAAAGTAGAAGAACCTTGGCTGAAGAAAACCAGTTGCACCTGTGCAAGCCTGGTGACTTCTGACTTGTGGGTTTTATATGCGTCTGTTATCTGTTCATTTTCTCCTCTATCCATGAGTTCCTTCAAATTGCAGGTGTTCTTTCAGCCTTCCAGCTCTTCACCCAGCATCTAATACCCCTTTTAGATGTTAATTTTAATTCTCCTTTTCCATCATTAGGGCACCTTCTTGTTCCTTATTTGTTGGTAGATCCTACCGTAGCATGAAAGTCTGTGAACTTTGCTCTTTGCTAAGGGCATCCCTCATTCACCACATAAAATCACAGCTTGTCTCCACCCTCCTGCGCATCCGTTCTTCACTTAGCTCTAGATCTCCATAAATTTCATAACTACAGTATGACATTTGTCCTGAATGAGTAAATACTTTGGTTTCCGAGTATTAACATTCAGGTATCTGTATCTACCATGTGACTAGAATGATACTTTCAAGTTTTCTGTATGTGAACTGGATGTTGGAAATTCTCCATAGTATATATGAATCTGATGGAATACCTCATCTGACTACAGTGCATCACTCAAATTGTCGCTTTTACTTTTTCTTTTCATGCCAATGCAAATACAAACAATTTACGTCCCAGGAAGAATGCAAAAGGTTTGTAGACATCTATGTACTCACGTTTCTCTGCTCCTTTTATTTTTTTGACAGGTTCAGGGGCTTCGGATTTTGCTGCCAGCAAAACCAGGCCTTGAATGCCATTCATTTGATGACATTTGCCACAAAAAGCAAGATTTGACAGGCAGATATCTCTTATACGACTCTAAATATACAAAGAATGAAGATTCCGATACTAAATTACAATTGGGGTAATTTGTTTCGAGATCCTTCCACAAATTTTTAGAAATGTCTTATTATCGTACTCTCATGTTACACATTTTCTTGAATTTCTCTGTGTTTCTTATTAGGATATTTTGTGATCCTAGTGACTCATCGTGTCTGATAATCCTGTAAGATCTTAGTTCTGAAGAAGATACTGTTAGTGGTTGTTACCACGAAGTTAGTGTCGTCATATCATCCTTGCCACCATAGGTATTGTCTAGCCCCCAAACATGCTGGAAATAACACCATTATAACAACTCCTTTCAGAAAAGAATTACAAAAGGCATATCTGTAACGACATTAGTATATCGACAAGGGGCTCAGCCACAACATCTTGCAAACCAGAATAAATAAAACCAGTCCTGAAAAGATCTTCACTGGTGAACTAAAACCAGTCCACGTGAACACAAGATCACTCTCACAGTTTGATTAGAAGCACCTCTTATCACTTGCTGTTTCAGTTCTTCTCCTAATGACATGAAAGGGTGAAACATATTTTGCTTTTTGTGTCATTGCAACTTTTTCCCTATCAATCCACAAAATTCTAATGACGAAAATACAGGAAATGGATAAAAGCTCAAATCTGAGTCCCACAAAATGAATAGAAATCCAAAGAATAGGTTATGGAACTAACAAGGTGCTCCTTTGCCCTTCTTTGACAAAGTCATTCTTTGGTCACACCCTAGATGGGGGTAACCATTACTCCTGAGAAAAGTACATAGACCATATTTTGAGATTTACTGTGTCCAAATTCCTTGTTGCATATGCTTATTTGTCACCTGATACTCGATTTTATTGCTACTACAATTCTATGGCCATGCACTAAATTAAGGGCTAGTACAGGAAAATGATTTCAACGGTGTTTTGCAGCTTGCCTGATGCATATTCCAGAAAGACACTCCTGCAAGGACATGTTCCGTTGTAGATTAGGGGTTGTAAGTGATCCCATTTTCATGAATTACTGTTATTTACTATGGGATATCTTTGTTTAGTGGCTGGCCGAGTTCTCCAGAGAATGGTGATTATTAGATGTCCGTTCTTCATTATGGTGCACACATTCAGCTTAAGATCAGCGATTTTGCTGCCTGGATCAGTATTAGTAGAACTCTGCCTAGCTGCCCTAACTTTTGGTGAGTTCTTGTGAGGAATGATGAAGTTGCTTGGATTGTGAAGGAGTTGAAATGTCTTCCTTTACTTGCTATTATTGTTGAGGGC
Source organism: Brasenia schreberi (assembly GCA_036023115.1). NCBI lineage: Eukaryota > Viridiplantae > Streptophyta > Magnoliopsida > Nymphaeales > Cabombaceae > Brasenia > Brasenia schreberi. The sequence continues at coordinate 5,093,588 of JAYKKT010000080.1, forward strand.
AATAGGTTTGAATCTTGTTGTGCATGAACTTGAAGCTGTAAACTAATGAAATTCTGTGCATGCAGTTGCCAAAAGACTTTTTCCTTGTTGTCAGCTTTAATTTTGATATCTTTGATAAAAGTTACAAAGATTTAATCTAGGTTATTCTTCCATATGTACTGAAACAAGTATTATTGGTTTTTCTTTCGGATTGAATCTCTCTTGTTCTGAATAGTTTTATTTAATTTACTACTCTCAATAACCTTTGGGATAAAACCTATGTGATGGTGTATACTTTATGACTGAGCCTTCTCAAGGATCTTAATTACTTGTCATGTTTTGCTTCACATTGGAAATGTTAAGACTTCGTATATTTAGAATATGTTCCTTTTCATATCTTTCGTATGACATGCCAAATCTCAAATATCTGACAAAGCTTATTATGAAAGAAGAACGAGGAAGGATGAGGCAGTTCTTCTAAGCGGTTACAGGAAGCCTGCAATTAAGGACAGTAACTTGGACACGGAACCCAATACAGAAAATCCGGGTTGAGGTTCGGGTTTAGGGAACGTGGGTCGGGTTCGGCTCGCCCTAGGCAAATCAACAAGAAGCAGGTTCTTACATGCAGACGCGCACACACGTGTAAGCCTCCCCGTGCTTTGCAGTGGGCCTACCCATTTACATTCAAGAGGCCATTGTTCAAGCTTCACATGTTAACTTCTCTCCTCATGACGTGAACCTAAAAATTATTTTAAATTAACATAAAGAGTATAAAATTATAATAGTATTAGAAATTTGTCGTATTAAAAAAACATTAGTACAATATTAAGATTAAGATTATTATATTATTAACAATATTAAATTCATAATAGCAACACTAAATTAGTAATATTAAATTAGTGATTCAATTAGAATTAAGCTGATAATAATAAAATTGTAGTAATGTTAAATTAATATTCATGTTATTAATATAACATGAAATTGATACAGTAATGTCTAATTGATAATATTAGTAGTCTTAAATAAAATAAATATTGTAAAACAAAGTTAAATTAATGACGTATTTGGTATAATATTAAGTAATTAGCCATACTATTGAATATTTCCAGTTTTATTAAATAAAATAAAATCAATAGCATTATACTAATATATTTTCACAATAGGATCCGTTTATTTGACATCTAGTACTTTGGATGATGTGTGTGCTACGTATGCAACTTAGCTACCACATGACTGGGACCCATGCTATAGCGAAGGGAAATTTCTATTCACACAATTTTTTACTATCCTTTTCTTTAAATAGTAAAATTATCCTTCGTCACCTTCTCACACCCAATTTCAACATCTTTCTCTTCTCTTTCGTTCAATTCTAGCAAGAGTCTACCCGATGAGATCTCTTTGTTTCGGCGACAAATATTTCATTTAACATTGTTGTCATCACCTTTTGTCTCCTCACACCTAATTTCAACATCTTTCTCTTCTTTCACTCAATTCCACCAAGAGTCTATCTCACCAAATCTCTTTATTCCAATGACAGACGTTTCATTTAGCATTGTTTTCTTCTTCGCAGCCGAATAATGTTGATTCTTACAAACCTCATACGAAAAAAAGAAAGAAAAAGAAAAAGAAAAGAAAAAAGAATAATCGAGAAGAAGATAAAATAAAATCAATAATAATAATAATAAGAAGAATGGTAAAAATAAGAATGCAAACAAATCAAGAAACATATGAAAAAATAAGAAAATAAAAAAAATGGCATCAAGTTCGTGACTTTAAATGCAACATATTTATGAGTCTCTTCAAGCAAGACAGTTTCCTCGACGAGAGATGTGTCCCACCTAGAGAGATATCAGGAACAATAAAAAAATACATCAAATCAATCAAATACCCCACCAACTGGTTAAAACCCTCTTCAAATCGGTCATGTTCTTTTTCCTTTTTGTTCTTTTTTTATCAAACTCAAAACACTATAAGATGATGGATGGTTCAATATTGTATATTTGATCGAGCTTTAAATTGTGGATTACCAAAAAAATTGGTATGGGACTGTCGATAGTAAGAGAAGAACTGGTCAAGGAAGAGAGAGGAGATATTTTCATTCCTCAATGGTATCAAGGTAATTTTTGAAATTTAGCAAGTAGAAGATCAAAATCACAATAAAAAAAATGTGTGGATAGTAAAAAGAGTGTGTGCATATCAATATTAATAAAAAAGAATCAAACCAGACAATACTTTTATTGTGAAGTTTTCTCAAAAAAATGTAAAGGATGTCTGCCTAGTAGGGAGAAAAGTGTTACATGGGAAAAGAGTGCAGTAACTCTTGCAAGTCTCTTTGGCAGTGTAAAGAGTTGGTGATCCTTGGTGATTGATCATCGAATCTATGAAAATACCTCTCTCTCTCAGATATATGTGTGTGTGTGTGTGTAACCATGTGTGACATGTGTAGGACTGGTAAATGAGTCGAACAAACAGAACTAGCTTTGTAAGTTACTTGGCTCGTTCCCAATACAAGTAAGCCAAGCTTGCTGCTTGTCGAGCATCGGTTGCTCGAGCATGTTCACGACCAGCTCATATGGGTTGATGAACCTAACTGACACGAACTGTAAACGGCTCGGTTCATTTTGTGTGTGTGAGAGAGAGTGTGTACATGCTTGCATGTATATTTCAAAACAAGATGAATACTTATGTGATGGGATATCATAAGTGGGCTTGGACAATAAAATACTTTTCACTACATTGTGAAACTTTGAAAACGAAGCTTTTCCTTGAATTAGGACCAGTATTCAGCCAGGATTTCTTCGTTCCAAGTCTTATAATTGACTTTGCATAAGCAGGGTTTTCTCAAGAGGCATGTGAGAGGAAAGTGCAGAGGTGTTCACCTACTGCCAAACAACAAACTAATAGGAAAAACCTCTTTACCAGGTCAAGTCAACTGCAACATCAGCCAACACGCGGACCTCAGCTTGATTCTCAAGGTTTAGTGGTTGGCTTAGTGAGAGGATCATCACTATCAGTACATAATAAGGACGTCACTACGATTGCCAAGTAGGGGCTCTATGGTCATTTCTCATTTATGGTATATATATATATATTTGTATGTAATATGTATAAAAGGAGAGAGTGATTGGATCTTAGTGAGTCATGCTCATTCATTGTTTTTTGATGGCATGAATGTAATAACAATGTTCATCGTACTTTTTCAAAACTCTTTAAAAAAATTAAATTATACTTGTGTACCCAAAAACAATGAAAGAACATGTTAGAAGTGGGCAGCTTTCTATATGTATATGTATGAGAGATAGCTTAGTATATGCTAACACACTTAAAAATGTCAGTATATCCAAACAAATCTCATCATTTTAAATAGTACATAGTTGAATTTGAATTAAAAAGCAAAAAAAAAAGATATGAACAAGTATACTTACAAAGAATACATATTACTTTTGCTTTTGAATTTGAATTTCAATCTTCTATCACTTAAGACAATGATTGAGATTTATTTAGATATACTAACAACTAAGTATTTACAATTGAGCTCCCGTTCAAATGAAGAAATTTGCAAACAAGCAACAAAATAAGATAAGTTTCAGGCATGCACCTCTCAGCTCAGTCAGGTTCTTCTTACCGCCATACATGCAACCACGAGTACGCGGGAGGCGACCATGGCCATCCATCTTAAGATGGACGGCTCCCAACAATGCAGACTAGCCTTTCGTGGCCCGTCTGTACTCATCACCATGCATATACATCACAAGATCGTTGTTGACCTTGAGAAAGGGTGTCAATTGGACCGGGTTTGATCCAAAATTTAATTGTATCCAATCAAATCCGTTAAGATCAGGGTAGAACACCTAAACAGATCCAGTTATTTGTGGTGATTAGATCCACGAGATCCAACTGATATATAAAGTCCAGTACAGATAAAAAGGTTGTACCAAATCCATCTCCGAGCTGGGTTTTCGATCAGTCCTGCAATGCACCAATGCAAAAATAGTAGATCCGGATCTGGGTTTGGACTAATATCCAGATATTCAGACCTGAGTTTGCTTAGATCTAAACTGAGTCCGGACTATCTGAGCCATTGTGACCACGCAATGACCCATCAAGGTCGACGGTATCGTATAACCGGATCCTTCCTATTTTTGAAGATGTTCTGTCTCTTTATACTACTTATTTTCAAACTATTCCATGTCATTCTATATTATCTGACCTTCGCGTTTCCGATTCTGTCATAGCTGCTGGTATCTTTTGAAAGAAACACCATAGCATGTCAAACCAACTATTCCTTGCAGATTTGAGACTGGTCATCGGATCTTCTTTTTCATCCACACTGTTCCCCTTTTTCTATACTTAAGAGGGTAAGCCTGATTCTCCAGTCTATTTCCTTGTGCTGTAGTGTTGCATCTCCACCATTAATAAACTTCTACCGTGAAGCTTGGCGAAGTGCTTGTCATCCTCTTGCTAAGTTTGCTTACATTGCCATCTATCCCTACACATGATCCCTATCAATCACCAACATGCAGACATGGAGTATTATTTAATTTTTTCTTGACAAGTCTCCGCTCCTCCAATACTTTCTTCCCCAACATTGCACAACACATCAATACCAAATGTTATTTCTGCTGTTGTTTGGTGTGTATATGTTTGTGTGGATGCACGTGTGTGTGTGTGTGTGAGAGAGAGAGAGATAGAAAGGTCTAGTAGGTTAAAGAAGTTCTATGGATATTCCTTTTAAATGCTGTGGCCCTCGCTTTTGCTTTCATGTAATTTTTGAAGCAAGCAGCTTGCCTTGTGTTATAATGTCATCATTTTCTTTTCGCAGACTGCTTGTTCTTATTCAAATCCTATTTCAAACCATCGATATTCAATAAGCTGCGAAACTGATGGGTGCTGGTTTGGTCACCTTTAAGCATTTGATCAATGATGTGCTTGCATGTGCAGGAATATCTCAATGAAAAGATAGGAAAGAAACCACACCAGGAGGGAAATTCTGCATGAAGTAAGTTCAACTTGTGTATCATTGGAACCAATTAGACTAGATTTACAATCTGGAAGTTCTGCTGATTGATACTATATCAGATTATTCACAGTAAGTCATCATTTGTATAGTTCATTCGAAGGAATGTGACAATGTAGAACTTCCTCCTAAACCAGCATCGTCGTTCTGTCTATTCATTGATTTGATTACACAAAAAAACATGATCTTTCTTGGTAACAGGAAATCAACCATTGCGAGAACTGCGTTTGAACCAGTAAAAATATATCGAATAGCAAATTTAAGAAATGGTATGAAAATATCATGCTTAGACTAGAGCATCAAGATCTGATAGGAACTCCAACACAACAAAGGATACAGCAAACGTTTGCGCTTCATTTAATATTTTTCTCACACAGTACAAAAAAATTCAGCACTTTCAAAAGGTTTATTTTGAAGGAAGCCGTTGTACATTATCCATGTGGAATTTCTAAGTCTCTGGATATGAGAGTATTGCCAGTTTCTATCATTACCATAAAATCGATATGTACTCACCTTTTCAGGAAACATCTTCCAGGAATATGTGAAGGGTATCTCCTCTACGGGTATGCAGTCAGATCATGGTTTGAAAGGACAGGTGAATGCTTGCTGGACGCACAAAATAACCTCAAGAGATTATGATATTCGGCTTTCTCATCTCAGTCATTCATGGCAGTTGGTTAATTACTGAGACTGTTACTTCATTCTGATAATCTTTTGTCATTTTCTACATCTGCTAACCACACTTATAAAATGCACTCAAGAGTCCATATACATACACGCATATATATATATATACACACACACACACATATGTGTGTGTGTTTCTGTATGTATTTAAGTATTGTTATCGAAGTGTATTTTTTATTGTTAAGGTGAGTAATTTAGCTTGTTTTGTTTCGTTTTGATAGGCATGACGTCATTGTTCACATTTCTCGTGCAAAAAGAATTGCTGAGAAATTGTATCATGTGGCAAGAATGGTAGAACTCCAAGGTGCCCATCTGGTCAGTCATGAAAAAACTGATGAGGTACGTTAATTTCCTCCCTACATTAACAAAGAATTGTTGCTAAGCCATAACCGCTATTTATGTTCATGAGTATTATCTAATTGTTCTCCGTCTATGACAGCCTTGCACAACGACTAAGCTTTTTCCCAATACTAGATGGGGTCGCGTATATGGATTCTTTGTTTTCATAGAGCCCGATCATGTACCATGCTAGCAGTTAACTCAACATAAGCAAGGTCATTCTTTATTATTTGGATTCTTTGTTTTCATAGAGCCCGAACATATGCCATGCTAGCATTTAACTCAACATAAGCAAGTTCATTCTTTATTATTTCTTTTCAACACTTTTGTGGTCTTCCTCCTCTTTTAACACTCACACTGACAGAAATGATATTGCAGTAATAGACGATGT